>PVIW01002586.1:9628-209644 GCA_004026585.1 Noctilio leporinus
GAGGGGGGAGGCAGAGGCAAGGAAGGGGAGCAGTTTAGACAAGAACCTAGTATAAAGGAACCATGGACATGGACAACGGGTGGGATTGACTTTGGGGGGAATGGGTGGGTGGAGAGGAGGGGGACAGAGGGGAGCAAAATGGGGATGGATGTAATACAACAACAATAAAATTTTTTTAAAAATTAAAAAATTCTGAAGAAAAATTATTACAAACCTGAAATTCTATACCGAGCCAAAGTATACAAGAACAAGTTATAGAATAAGGTCATTTTTTTTTTAATGAAAAACAAAAAATTTTAACTGCCACATACCCTTTCTCAAGAAGCTACTGCAAGAAGTAACCACCAAAATTGAAAGAATAAATCAAGGAAGAGTAAGACATGAGAGACAGGAAGAGGAGACCCCCACATGAGAGGACGAGGGATCCTCCCTTGGCTGATGGTGACAGGGCAGCTGAGCCACCCTGCAGCAGTGTTACCCCGGTGACACTGTTACCACTAAGTCCCCCAGTTCCATTGGGCCATCTTCTCAACGTGGGTACAGGAGCCCAGGAGAACCTGGCCCAGATTCTCTTGAGGACACTCACAGGAGTCCTCAGTTTCCCTGAGAACTGGAGGTGAGCTCCATGGGCTCGGGAGCAGGTAGCCCAGAACAGCCACACCCTCCGACCACCCTGCCAGCATGTCCGCAGCTTGGTGCGCATGGCTGTCCTGAAAGGAAAGAAACCTGTTTCCCAAGACTCACTTGTGACCTTGCTCATGACTTCCCCAGAAGGGGCCCCATCTGCTTCCAGAGAAGCGGAAGTCAGACCATGCCCCTGGGACTGTTCACTCACCCCTTCCTGGCAGTTCCAGCCCAGGGGGTACAGTGCTGCCCCCTCCCTTCAAGACTAGGCAGATTATTGTTTGGGGGTAGACTACACGAGAATGATAAAATTAAAGCAATTAACACAAAATCAAGATATTAGTTATATGTGGTAGAGTAAAGCGAGTGGATACTCGGACCTCTTTTTTTTTTTTTTTTTTTTTTTTTAAGATTTTATTTATTATTTTTAGAGAGAAGGGAAGGGAGAAAGTCAGAGAGGGATAGAGACATCAGTGTATGGTTGCCTTTCACCTGCCTCCAGCTACAGTCCTGGCTGGAGACCTGGCTTGCAACCTGGTTATGTGCCCTGGCTGGGGAATCGAACCAGCGACCTTTGGGTTAGCAGGCTGATGCCTTATCCACTGTACCCCCAGCCAGGTACAAGGACTTCTGAAGAGAGCTTTTCAGAGTTAGTGTATACATGAATCACTTGAACATCTTGTTAAAATGCAGATTCTAAGGCAGAGGTGGAGGAGGCTAAGATTTGGCATTTTTAACCTTTCAGGTGATGCCAGGTTCTGGTCCTGAGCGCACACTAAGTGCAGAGTTCTGGTAAAATGCTGGTATTGTTACCTCTTAACTTGAGAGACTTGGTGTTGTTATTTCTTAATACAGTGTTCCTTTGAGTATTACTACACTCGTGTGTGTGTGTACTTTTTAAGACAAAAACATATTTTTAAGATTTTACTTATTTTTAGAGAGGGGTAGGAAGGGAGAAAGAGAGGGAACGGAAACATCACGCATCGGTTGATGCTCATACACCCCCAACCAGCGACTGTGGCCTGCAACCCAGGTATGTGCCCTAACTGGAACAAACTGGTGTCCTTTCATTTTGTAGGACGACGCCCAACCCACTGAGCCACACCAGTCAGAGCACAACAAAAACTTTCTTTTTATTAAATGTTTTAAAAGATTTTATTCAGTATTTTTAGAGAGAAGGGCAGGGAGGGAGGAAGAAAGGGAGAGAAATATCAACGTATGGTTGCCTTTCACCTGCCTCCAGCTATGGACCTGGCTAGAGACCTGGCTTGCAACCTGGTTACATGCCCTGGCTGGAAATCAAACCAGCGACACTTGGATTTCACAGGCCGGTGCTCAATCCACTGAGCCACACTAGCCAGGGGTAAAAAAAGAAATTAATTAAAAAGAAAAAATAAGCCCTGGCTGGTGGCTCAGTGGATAAGGTGCTGGCCTACGAACCCAAGGGTCGGTGGTTCGATTCCCAGCCAGGGCAACATAACCAGGTTGCAAGCCAGGTCTCCAGCTAGGTCTGTAGCTGGAGGCAGGTGAAAGGCAACCATACATTGATGTCTCTCTCTCTCTCTCTGCCTCTCTCCCTTTCCCCTCCTCTGGAAATAATGGATAAAATCTTAAAAAACAAAACAAAACAATATGAGCAGGATGGCTTGAACCTAGAGACATAAACGTGTTAAATCATAAAAGCCTTGCATCCGGCACTAGTTAGGGTTCTGCACAGAAACAGAACCAGTGGGAGAGAAACTGGCGGATTTAGGCTTACACAGTTAAGTCCCAAGGTTTTCAGTGGAACAGTGGAGGCCCAGGCAGAGCTGGTGTTTTCGTTTAGCTCTGAAGGCAGGAGGTTCCAGCTCAAGGCGGTGAGCAGAGAGGGCTTTGTTTCTCTTACTGCTCTTTTGTTCTGTTCAGGCCCTCAGCTGGTCAGATGCCCACTCATATCAGCCTGCCATTTCTAACGTGAGTTTCATCCAGAAGTGCCCTCACCCCTACCCCTCCCAGTCAGGATGATGCACACAGTCATTGCCCTTACCACCACAAGGTGCTTGATTTTTTTAATGCATCTAGAAAGCCAGTGAAAGGATTTAAGTAATGGTGAACCATGAGCACAGCCTTGCCTTGGATCATCTTTGCAGTGGTGCAGGGGTTTTTTGAGGGGGAGCACAGGTGGTAGAGGGGGCTGGCAGCAGAGGGACCACTTTAAATGCTATTTTATTGGTCTCAGCAAGAAATTATTAGGAGGAGCTAGGAAGCGGCAGTATGGAAACAGAGGAGAAGGTAAGATTCCAGGGACAGGAGATGTACAATGAACATGATTTGGTGATAGATAGGAAGTTTGGGGAGGAGGAGGAGTGAGGGATGAGTCAGGAGTTTCTGGTTTTTAAAATTCCATTTCCTGAGCTGGATCAGGAGAGTCCCTATAGGGTAGGTGTTGCTGGGAAATTATATTTAGTCACGTGGGTGGTTTTTGGTGGGGCACACAAGATGAGGAGCTACTCTAGCTCCCAGTCTGCAGAGGTCTCAAGCCGTAGACCCTTTTGGGCTTTGCCTAAGGTGCACTGCTAGTGTCGCACTGATCCATTGATAGTTTCCCCTGCAAGGGGTCCATTTCATGTCAAGAGAGTATAACCTTTTTACACTTCTGTCCTAAATGTTTGTATTAGAGAAAGGTTGGAATTTGTATTAGAAGTTGGGTTTTGTAGTTTAGTCTGAGCACATGCGTGCAGCTTTTATAACTTGTTAAGTAGAGAGTTAAGAATTTACATATTCCTGTGTACTCTATCAGCGTTCAGTGTGGCAGGTGGCTGGTCAGCCCCGGGGCTATGAAACTGCAGGTGCTTGTTTGTAGCTCATGTACCAGACCCCCCTTCTCTGCTGTGCCTTCGAGGGTTGTTAGGATATGAACAGCTGTCACTGCCATGTTCACCACACACACACACACACACACACACACACACACATACACATTTTCTCTCTCTCTCTCTCTTTCTGACTTTGCCTCTGAGCTAGTTACTGCTGATCCTCTTCCCTCTGCTCTTGCCACACTTACGTTTCTATCCCTGTGAAATGATGATCACAGCCGGCTTTGCAGAGTTGCTCTGATGTGCATAAGACAGGTACCTAATAAATGGTAACTTTTATTGGTTTAGAAGATTTCTTTTGAAATGTTTATTTATTTATTTTTGAGTCTCCTAATTACCTTGTTAATTAGGCTTGAACCTTTGCCAGAAGACCTCATTGGCCATGCTGTGTTCTTGTTTGGCACACTAGCCAGTCCCAACCAACAGGCAGCATTTTTAAGGGTCTGTTCACTGCATAGTAATGATGAGTCAAGTCCCACTGTGGTGCTGAGAAGATGGAGGAGCTGATAGAGATAGAGCAGGGAACTGACACTATTGTGCTGTTACATGTGCCACACGAGAGGGTGGTACAAAAAGCTAATGGCAAACTGCAGTCACCTTTGTAAATTGAGAAGTCTTCAAGTAGACACTACGTGCTCTCTGCCACTGAATGCAGGGGTCTGTCCACAGAGCTCCCTGTGCTCCAGGCCAAACTGCTTCTCTGCCCACCTCCATCCTTCACCCACACGTGGCCTCACCACATGGGCCCTATGCTGCCACCTGCCCTCACTCATTGCACTCTACCCACATCCTGCCAGGAACATTCTTCTCTGACTTGCTTGGACCAAACCCAATCATCAGATCTCAGCAATTCCAACTCTAACACGCATCCAGACTGGTCACTTGTTACCACCTGTGCCACTACTGCTCCAGTCCAGGTCATCAGTTCTTTCCCCTGGCTCATTGCCTCCTTACCTGCCTCCTACCTGCCTGAGCTCTCCTGCAGTCTGCTCTGCTTGCAGCACGAGAATAATCCTGTTCTTCTGCTCCAGTCCCACCACAGGTTCTCCATCTGGAGTGGAGGGAAAGCCAGCCCTTAACCTGGGCTCACAGGTCCTGTGTGCTCTGGTACCTCTGCCCATCTGGCACTGTCTCTTCATGCTCCCCAGCCCCCTGGCCCCCCAGGCATACTCCCACTTGCTTTTGCATTACTCTTCCCTCCACCTGGACTGTCTTTCTGGATGCTGGCGCAGCCTACTCTGATGTCCTGAATGAGGCCTCTCCAAGCACCCTGTTTAAAATCACAAGCCCAAAATTCCCTTTCAGGGGAGCATAAACCAGTTAAAATGTGGCCTCCCCCTGAAGCAAGGGGTTTGTTTTGTTCCCTGTGGCCTCCCCAGGGCACAGACGGGTGGGCTGGTTAGCTAGCCAGCCAATAGGCTGGCTCAGTAAACTCTGTAGATTCTTGTTGAATACACTGAAAAAGATTATGAGAAGGACTTTGGGAGAGAGAGGAATGAGGGGCAAGATGAGTACATCAGGTGAAGTAGGGGCCAGTGCACAGGTATCTGGTGTGTTGCAGTTCAGTTTCTCTGGTGCAGGAGGTCAGGTGCGAAGGGGAGAAGCCTGGTATCAGGAGGAGCTGCTACCAGTCCCAGGCGCCTGTGAAGGGTGCCGTCCATCCTGAAAACAAGTCCAGGGCAGGTTTTTGGAGCTTCGCTGTCCAGTGTAGTAGCCACCAACAGTAGGGTCTCTGTGTCCCTGAAATATGCCTAGACCCAGTTGAAGCCTTTGTATCAAAAGTGTTAACTACATAGTGGACTTTGAAAACTTAGCACCAGGAAAGAATGCAAAATAAAATACAGCTTTCTTTCTTTCTTTCATTCAAGATTTTATTTATTTTCAGAGAGAGGAGGGGAGGGAGAAAGAGAAATATCAGTGTTTGAGAGATATGTTGATTGGTTATGTCTCACACACTACCTCCAACTGGGGACGTGGCCCACAATTCAGGCATGTGCCCTGATTGGGAATTGAACCAGCAACCTTTAGGTTCACAGGCCAGTGCTCAATCCACTGAGCCACGTCAGCCAGAGCTATTTTTTTTAACCTCAACTGCATTTGAAATGATAATGTCAGGTTAAATAAAATACTATTTAAATTAGCTTCTCTAGTTCCTTTATTTTTAGTGTGACTACACCTGGAAGACTTGTTAAAACTTTTTTGGCTCCCCACTCCAAATTCCTGACTCAGTGGGCTGTCATACAGCCTGAGAATTTGCATTTCTAGTGGTGCACGGGTTACGCTAATACTGATGGTCCAGGACCACACTTTGAGAACCACTGCTCTAAAACAAAACAGATTGAAGTAATTTATTTATTTTTTTAAAAGATTTTATTTCATTATTTTTAGAAAGAGGGGAAGGGAGAGAGGCAGAGAGGGAGAGAAACATCAATGTATGGTTGCGTTTCACCTGCCTCCAGCCACAGACCTGACTGGAGACCTGGTTTGCAACCTGGTTATGTGCCCTGGCTGGGGAATCGAACCTGCGACCTTTGGGTTCGCAGGCTGGCGCCTTAACCACTGTGCTACCAGCCAGGGGTTGAAGTTATTTTTGAGGTGGGGAGGAGAAAAATTTAAAGGGGAAGTCTCAGATGAGGCACATCCACAGGGAATAAGAAAGTAAAGCTGAAGGGAATTAATCTTTGCAAAGAGATGTTTCCCTCTTGGAGAAGAGAAAAAAGTAAATACACTAGGGAATTTTTTTTATTATTAAAAGACGTTATTTATTATTTCCAGAGAGAGTGGGAGAGGGGCAGAGAGAGAGAGAAACATCAATGTATGGTTGCCTCTCATTTGCCTCAGCCATGGACCTGGCCTGCAACCTGGCTACGTGCCCTTGCTGGGGAATTGAACCAGTGACCTTTGGGTTCGCAGGCTGGTGTACGCTAGGAAATTTTGAGGTGAAGAGGTGGCACGTTTGAAGGAATCACAAAAGTTGGACTTTTTGAGAAATGACCAAAAGGAATAGACCTGTGTTCAAATTCTGGTTTGTGCTCACTCTCCAAGTTATTTAACTTCTCTCAGTCTCAGTGTTTTGATCTTGAAATTGGGGATAACAGTACAGCACTAACTCTGTAGGTTTTCCTGAAGATGATGTGAACAAGGCCTGCCTCCTTTACTGGGCACCGAGAGCCTATGAAACTAGAGGACAGATAGCCTTGAGGCTGAAGAACATCAGAGTGG
Source organism: Noctilio leporinus (assembly GCA_004026585.1). Lineage (NCBI taxonomy): Eukaryota > Metazoa > Chordata > Mammalia > Chiroptera > Noctilionidae > Noctilio > Noctilio leporinus. The sequence goes on from PVIW01002586.1 coordinate 16,330, forward strand.
CCGGGAAGGGGAGCAATCAGGGAGGTAGGGGTGGGGGCTGTTAATTCTGGAACCTACTGAGCATCAGGCCTGGCACTGGTGGGGTGAAGAGGGCAAGGCTGCTGTCCTCTCTGTATGCAGAGGGGGTATGCAGAGAAACAGGGCTGGAGCATTTACAGGGCGACCCAGTGCTTTCCCATTAATGGGAGACGTAAGTGCTAAGTGCCACGTTTTGTTAAGTACTTGGGAATGCAGTAAGGAGCCTGACTAGGTGTGGGTTAAGTGGTAGGGGGAAAAATGTTACAGAGGAGGTGATGTTTGAGCTGAATGTTAAAGGACTAGTTGGAGGTTGCTAGGCTAGAGGTGTATTCTCAAATCTGAAAGTTTCAGCCCAGGGCCGTAAGGGAACTCCACTGTATTAAGCAGAGAAGTTGGTTGGGATCAGATCAAACAGGCCCTATGTGCTCAGTTAAGGAATTTGAATGTCACCAGTAAGTGATGGGGAAGTAAGAAGGGACTTGAAATGGTTCAGACATGTGTTTCGTAGAGATCACAGAGATCACACTGATGACATCGTAACTATTGGGTTAGAACAGAAAGAATAGTAGCAGACCAGCATGAAGTTATGTCAGTAATTAGGTTAAAAAAAAAAAAATAGTGAGGAGTTGAACTAAGAGGTGGCTTGGAGGGAAATGTAGAAGGTAGAATCAGCAGAACTCAAGGTCCAGTCCCCTGAGAGGACGATTGAGCCATGTGTTTGTCAGGGAGCATGAGAGAAAGGGAGGAAGGCCAAGAGCCGAGGTGAGAGGCTCTCTAACTTGGCATCCACATGGAGCTTCCCAATGTACAGCCCTATGCATAAGTCTAGGACACATGAGAGAGGACTGGGCACAAAGAAGGCTGTCTGGGAAGTGTTCACTCAGTGCCTACTTGGTGCCAGGTTGTAAGGCTGTGGCACCAGCGAGTATGGGAAGGTGCAGGCCCGAAAGGGGCAGCAGCAGGTCCAGAGAGCAGTGGAGGCAGCCTTGAGGGAAAAAGACACTGTTTAGAGGAGAGGAATGGTCATCGGAGCTCATTGTCTCTATACCAGGGTGGCCAGAAAGCTCTTTCGGTTTTTTCCCTACGATGGCTCTAGTGGCACTCAGTTGTCTCTAACTTCATTTGAAACAGTATTGTTAGATCGTATTGTGACAGCTGTCCTATCAGCGTTCATTTTTTTTTTAAACTTACCAAAATTGGTGAATTTTTGTGTGGCCACTTTCATATTGAAGATGGAAGAAAATATGCAACATTTTTGGTATATTATGCTTTATTATTTCAAGAAAGGTAAAAACGCAACTGAAAGAAAAGATTTGTGCAGTGTATGGAGAAATGTTTTGACTGGTCAAGCATGTCAAAAGTGATTTGCAAACCTTCTTGGTACTATTGACATTTTGGCCAAATAATCCTTTGCCATGGGGCTGTTTTATGCATTGGAAGATGTTTAGCAGCGCCCCTGGCCTCTACCCCCCAGAAACCAATAGCAGGAGAGAGCTGCATACTCAAAATACCCAAGTCAGTCAAATTGTTAGTGAACATTTAAAATGTGTCTCTTAGTTTGTAGAAAAAACTAAATGGACTTTTGGCCAACCGAATAGATACAGTTTGAGATGTATCCCTTGGATTTAAGAACCGGGAAGTCACCTTGGAAAGTGTGATGAGGTGGAGACCTGTTTTTGATGAAGGAAAAGGATTACCTGAACAACAGAACTTTTTTAGAGGTACCTCATAGCCACTCAGGAAGTGGCTCTACCCTCCCCCCTCTTTCTTAGATGAGGAACCAAAGCTTCTCAAGATGTTTAGTCATTTGCCTGTGAACACATACCAGTGATGCAACAGAATCAGGATTTGGACCCAGTCAAGCTGTTCTCGTAACACTGCAAAATGCTGTACTGCAGAGTAGGATGGAAGTTAAAGGAGGGGAAGAACTGAGCCCTGGTCAGTGCTGAGGGGAGGAAAGAGCTAGTGAAGAAGGAGGGCAATGGAAAGAGGAAAAGGAGGCAATTGAATGAACCAGGACTTGGAAAAGGCAGGCTGGGCTGGGTCAGAGTACCCAGGTGGGGGCCTGGCTATGGGAGGCAAGAACGCCCCTGGGTGCAGGGTCCCTTGATGGAGTCAGATCTCATATAACCACAGAGGAGATTAAGAGGCAGTCTTTCAGCAGTTGCCATTCATGCTTGCCCGTTCCACGTTCATGTGAGTGCTGGCTGAGTCATTGCAGAGCCGCCCCAGAGGCTGTCCAGAGAGCTGGGCTCATCAGCAAGGCACCACCTGCAGCTCTTTACATGCCTTTTCTCTTGGACCCTCTTTGGCTAAGAACCAGTCTCTCCCACACACATACACTTTTTTTTTGTGGGGGGGGGGCAGGTAAGAAGAAAAGCAGGCTTTTATTTTTAGATTAAGGTTCAAAGTACCTCTGTAGAGCAGTCTGCTTTGGAGGGAACCAGGACCAAGTCATAGTTCAGCCCCCTCAGGCCTATCCTTTCTGCTCTTTCTCCTTTTACTTAGACGTTAACTGGAGCATTTGTGTTCTAAGTGCACAAACCCTGTACAAAGTACTTGGACTCACGAAGAAAACTGTAAGCTGGTTTCTACCTCAAGGAATGTGCATTCTTGTCCCCAGTCTCTTTCCCCTTAGCTGCCTCTCCCTCTGTCATTCCTTCAATAAGCATTTCTTTCTAGGTACCTACTGTGTACCTGGAAATGTGTATTTCTCTTGCCTCTTTCTTCCCTGGATTCCGTTATCTCAGAGTCCTTCCATTTCTCTCTCAAAAATAGGCAACAAAGAGAAATTTGAGAGATCAGAAAGAAAGAGACATGAAAGGAAAATATAGGCATAGCTGGCATACCTAAGCATATTCTGTGACTCAAATGCTGTGTGTCCATTGCACTGTAGTGTGCGTACAGAGAAGTTGTTGCCTTTCCTCTTGGGATGCTGAGCCTTAGCCCCATCCATCCCATTTACACAGGCACTCTCTCGCTCGCTTGCTCTCACTCTCTCCATATACAGGGTGTTAGGTTCCAAAAATTTAATATACATACTATTGTATGTTTATAGTTAACAGGACTATCTTTATTAAAGTAATTTTCACCAAAAGTATAACATTAATATGTATTAAATAGTTTTTCTTCATCATCATTACTAAGCACCATTAACCGAGGGTGTTTTCTTTTTGATAAGGTATCTTCATCCTCTGAACTTTATTCAGTATTATCTTGACTTCTACCCTGTTCTTTTTGCAAAAAAAAATCTGTTATTTTCGATTGCTTGCTTTTAGCTGAGAGATCTTTATAAATTTCATTAATTTTAAATGAGATCTCTTTTGTGCTTAAAGGCTCTTACTATGTTGTTTGGGGATTTCCCTAATCTCAAATGAGATATTTTTTGCTCTTAAAAGCTCTTACTGCATTCTGTGTTGTTTGAGGATTTCTCTAATTCTCAAACCGTGTTAGAGTGAAACTGTGTTATAGAGGTGCTGTGTTATATGGGGAGTAGAATAATGCAAACCTGCTGAGCAGTGAATGCAGACCCTTTTCCTCCTGTTCAGTGTATCCATCACAGAACAGTCTGTTGAGACAAAGGCTTGACCTCTTCCACAATGACCAGCACTTTGAAGGCTAGTAAAGGAAAAAAAAACTCCTAATATCCTGGGTACTCTTACTGTGATTATTAAAAATCCTTACTGAGGATATGTTTATTGATTTTAGAGAGAGCATAAGGGGGTGGGGAATATAGATATGAGCAAAAAACATTGATCTGTTGCCTCCCGTACGCACCCCAACCAGAGACTGAACCTACAACCTAGGCATGTGCCCTGACCAGGAATCAGACCCTTTTAGTATACAGGACACTGCTCTAACCAACTGACCCACCTGGCCAGGGCTCTTAGGATTTTTAACTCCAAGTCTTTTTCTCATCTAAGATGGGACAAAGGAGAGGTAGAGAAGGGAGCTGTGTTATCAGTTACACAGTGAAGGGAGTTGTGTTCAGTTTTCTTTGGCTCTGAAACACCTCCCACCCTACCTGCTAGGAAGCTTGCAAGGCCACCGTTTCTTTGAATCTTAAAAGAAATTTGAGAGTCTTTCATTTAGAAATACACCCCTAAGATGTACATGTCCTTATGTGTACATGTAAGGGGCAATACTTAAATGACAGTTAATTTGAGGGGAGGTCTTAGTGAGTAGAATCATGATGGTGAGTAGAAGAAACCCCAAACAAACCTCATCTACTTAACCAATGGCATTTACCCATCTCTCCGGTCAGTTGCTCTCACATGAAAGCATCTGGCTGAAGGCTGTGATCACTGCAGATTTTCAGCTTACATTTTTCCTAAGCATAGCATGTTTTCCCTCATTTATTTTGGAAATGATTCAAGTGGCCTCACAGTTTTCACATTTCTTCAGGCTGCGAACTTTACTTGGACTTGCCTGGGACTAGTACATAGATCTATACTCCCAGCAGATGTCTGGACCCCCACTAGGAGCCTGGGCCTCAGCCTTGTGATGGTGGCGGTCCATCACAGGGCTCCAGGGCACCCCTCTCTGTCCACGGGAGTGTGCTCCATATCACTCTTCTTCTATAGTCAGTTTTCTCTTTGGGATCAGTAATTGGCTTTTCTTGGTACATTATGATTTTTTACAAAAGCCAAACAAACATTAAGGGCAAAACTAGAAGTAACCAGCCAACCTGGACATGGTTGATATTTGCACATTTCTCTTGGGCAGCACATTTCATATCCCCCTCTGTGTAGGGCACAGAAAGTCTCCTCTCATCCAGCACCCTGCAAGATCAATACTTCCAAAGGAAGGGAGCAGGCAGGACCCACAGAGTGCCACTCCGGCTGGCTGGCCAGTTGCCAGAGAGCTGGTAGGAGAAGACAGGGTCAGACTTGCGGCCTGTCCGTTCCTGAGGAAGGTCCACTCTTTGCTCTACTGAAACCTCCCTGTAGGAGGCCAGGTGGCCTCATGGGGCAGGCATGAGACCAGGGCCCCATGTTTGGCCTCTCCCCAACTTTTTATTAACAGCTTTACTGAGATACAATTTTCATACCATACACTTACCCATTTAAATCATTACAACGTAGCCCTAGCTGAAATGGCTTAATGGATTGAGCACTGGCCTACCAACCAAAAAGGTCACTGGTTGGATTCCCAGTCGGGGCACATACCTGGGTTGTGGGCCAGGTCCCTGGCTGGGGCCCTGTGGGAGGCAGTTGGTGGATGTTTCTCTTGTATATCCATGTTTCTCTCCTTTCCTTCTTCTCTCTATAAATAAAGTCTTTAAGAACATTTTTTAAAGCATACAATGTACAGGTTTTTAGTTGATTCACAATTGTGACCATCAGCACAATCAATGTTTTCATCACCCCAGAAAGAAACCCTACATCCCTACCTGTCTCCCCTTGATATGTTCCCTTCTCAGCCCCAGACACACTTATTTACCTACTTTGTGTCAGTATCTCCCTTTTAAAACTAAACTTTGAAAAGAATAATCTGTACTGTGTATTTACCTCCCAGTTAACTTCTCAGTTGAATTTTTTTTTTGCTGTAGTCAACCTTCTGGAACTGCTATGGGCAACATAGTGACCTTTTAGTTGCCAGACCCAAAGGACTGTTCAGCCTTCATCATTTTGGAACTTCCTGATGCATTTAACCCATCACTTTCCCATAGGCTGTCCTTTTTTTTTTTTTTTTTTTTTAGATTTTATTTCTTTATTTTTAGATTTGGGGATGGGGAGGAGGGAGAAAGAGAGGGAGAGAAACATCAATGTGTGGTTGCCTCTAATGTACCCCCAAGTGGGGACCTCACCTACAACCAGGTATGTGCCCTGACAGGGAATTGAATTGACAACCCTTTAGTTCTTTAGGCCAGTGATCAAGCCACTGAGCCACACCAGCCAGGGGCCCGTGTGCTTATCTTCGTTATGGGCTCTTTATCCACCCTTTTATGGCTTCTGACCCTTGCGGAGCAAGGGGACTGGCTCTGCGCTCAGCTGTGCACTGCTGATGGACATTGCCTCTCTGCTGCACTCCCATCTGCCTTCATCACCGCCTGGTAGATGCAGTTGGCCTGGCCCAGTGTTCTCTTCTGACCTCAGACTGAACTCACTCCTTCCCTTGGGGAAACCCTCCGAACAAAAACTCCGTCTCTGGTACCTGCTGAGCGTTCTTCCACCCTGCCTCTGAAGTCATCTTTTTCCCATATTCACATATGTTCTCATCTCTTTCACAAGCTGTTTCTGCATTTTCCTGCTCAGTTGGACTGGCTGAGCCTCCCTTCCTAAAATTAGCTTTGCTTCAGTCATTGTAGAGAGCTTATAAAAATGGAAATCTGAACTCATGTGCTAACATCTTACTAAAATGATATGCAGCATACATCACCTATAAGTATTTACATTTTAAAAAAAGAAAGTGCAAGAACCTAGTATAAAGGAACCATGGACATGGACAACAGGTGGGATTGACTTTGGGGGGGAATGGGTGGGTGGGGAGGGGGACAGAGGGGAGCAAAAAGGGGATGGATGTAATACAACAACAATAAAATTTTTAAAAAAAGAAGAAAGTGAATCTGCCCTGGCTGGTGCACAGCGGATAAGGCGCTGGCCTGTGAACCCAAAGGTTGCTGGTTCAATTCCCAGCCAGGGCACATAACCAGGTTGCAAGCTAAGTCTCCAGCCAGGTCTGTAGCTGGAGGCAGGTGAACGGCAGCCACACATTGATGTCTTTCTCTTTCTCTGCCTCTCTCCCTTCCCCTCTCTTAAAACAAATAAGAATCTTTAAAAAAAAAAGGTGAATCTGCCCTGGCTGGTGGCACAGGGGATAAGGCACTAACCTATGAACCCAAAGGTCACTGGTTCAATTCCCCAACCAGGGCACATAACCAGATTGCAAGCCAGGTCTCCAGCCAGATCCGTGGCTGGAGGCAGGTGAAAGGCAACCATACATTGATATCTCTCTCCCTCTGCTTCTCTCCCTACCCATCTCTCTAAAAATGATTAATAAAATCTTTAAAATAAAAATTTTAATATTTGTTTAAAAAAAAAAAGTGAATCTGATCAAAGTTTACTGGAAATACAGAGGAAAAAAACTCATCCAGCCAGCTATTGAAGTGGAAAATTCTACAGGACAGGTGACTGTCTTCTGTCTCCAACAGAACTGTTATGTATTGAAAGAGTCTTAAGAATATACCAACCAAATGTAGTGTGTTAGATCCTGACTTGAGTAGACCAACTCTAACAACAGTTTGACTTTTTAAAAAACATTCAGTAATGGAGTCGTGTTTATTTTTAAAAGAGTTTTTACATTTTAGTGACATAGCCCGAGATATTTAAGAAGAAATGGTGTGATTTCTAGGTTAGCCCAGGGTTAGGGTATGAGCGAGACAAAAACAGTGATGGAATATAGGATAATAATAATTTTAAATTGTTTAATGGTTAAATACATAACATGAAATTTGCTATCTTAACCATTTTTAAGTTTACAGTTCAGCATCATTACATTCATGTTGTTGTGTATCTGTCACCACCGTTTATCTCCAGAACTTTTTTTTACCTTAAAACTGACACACTGTCCTCATTAAACACTTAATTCCTCATTCCCTCCTTCCCCTAGCCCCTGGAACCACCATCTATTTTCTGTCTCCATGAATTAGGCTGCTTTAGATATCTCATACGATTGGAATTACACAGTATTTTTCCTTTTGTGACTGGCTTATATCACTTAGCGTAAGGTAGAAATGAGACTAAATAGCAAAATACTGATAGTTATTTAAATTGAATGGACTGGCCCTGACTAGGTAGCTCAATCGGTTAGAGGACTGTTCCAATAAACCAAGGTTTGCAAGTTCAATCCCAGGTCAGGGCACATACAAGAATCAACCAATGAATGAATGCATAAATAATAAGTGGAACAACAAATTAATGATGTGCATGCACTCTCCTCCCCCACCTCTAAAATCAAGAAATTTTAAAAATGTAAAATTTTTAAAAATTGAGTAATGGGCATATATGAGAGTTCAGTATATTGTTCTCTCTAGTTTTGTGCATTTTAAAATATTTCCCATTAAATCACAGCCCATTCCCATCCTTGCTCTCTCCCAGCACTCCCTGTAGTGCCTGGTACCCATTACACTTCAGAAATGCTACACCTGGCCCTGGCTGGTGACGCAGTGGATAAAGGCGCTGACCTGCAAACCCAAAGGTCACTGGTTCCATTTCCCAGCAAGGGCACAAACCAGGTCTCCTGCCAGGTCCACAGCTGGAGGCAGGTGAAAGGCAACCATACATTGATGTCTTTCTCCCTCTCTGCCTCTCTCCCTTTGCCTCTCTCTAAAAATAATAAATAAAATAGTAAAAAAAAAAAAAAAAATGCTACACCTTTGTTATGCTTACCTCCCTCCGCCCACTGCCCCTCAGTGTTTTTCTCAGTACATTGCCTCTGCCTCTGGGGCTGGGAGTCTTCCTGCTCTGGGTGACTTTTCTGCTCCTTGTGCCCTCTTCTTGTGTTTCTATTAATACTCTGACCCACCTTCATAGTTTCTTTACGTCCTGGTCTGTGGGAGCAAAACAGTCTTCCTTACCTGTTTATCGGCAGTGCTGCTGCCCAGCTGAGAGTATAGTAAACACCTCCTGCACAGCTGAATTTCCTATTGCTTTGTGTACAATCTCCACAGGGCAGTGTTCAGCACATGGTAGCGCCTTGGCTATGAGTGCTGCATGAACCCTGTGTTGGGCAGTTGGGCAGTCGGGCAGTCAGTCACTGGTGTTTGCAGGAGGGTGTCAAGAGCCTTGAAAGCTAAGGGGAGCTTTAGGCTCTTACCCAGGAGCATCAGCATGCAGGTCAAGAAGGCAGGGTCTGGAAGGTAGTGTGTCTTAGGCCCCAGCCAGTTTGTGGATAGCCGCTTGGATTTTCACATGTACCCAAACCTTGTGAACCTCACGAGCTTCCTAATTGGTTTTTCTATAGCAAAAAGACATGGGGACTGTCTGCAAAGTACAAGAAGCAATCAGTCTATTAAACCATTTTATTTCTCAGTATAAAATGTAAATTTTTCCTTTCTGCTTTATAATCATACATGAATAGATGACATTGTGTAAAACACATGGCCAAGCTTTCTGTGAAAAAGGGTGATGGTCACGTGCTTCAGTGACCATCTTCCTAGTTGGTAATGTACTGTGAGTATGTAAAATGCAGCCATTGGAGGAAGCTGGGGTTAACAGGATCTTATAGCACTCCAATTTGCAACTTCTGGTGGATCCATAATTCTTTAAAAGCAAGAAGTTTTAAAAGGTGATGGTAAAATATCTAGGCACCAAACAAAAGTTTTCTGGAAAAAGCAGTTCTCAGAATCCATTTTCAGTGTGTCTGTCACTGGCGGCAGTTCACTGGCAAGGAGTGGTGCTTACAGATCCTAAATCTGTGAGGTACCCAACTGTTAAGGTAAATAATGTCTTAAAAAGGGGACTCTTTAGAAGCAGATTATTGACAGTTCTGTGGTACGTTATCTTTTTTTGGTAAAAATTTTATTTATAGAGATAGGGGAGGAAGGGAGAGAAACATCAGTGTGAGAGAGAAACTTCGATCAGTTGCCTCTCACACACACCCCAACTGGGGATCAAGCTCGCAAACCAGGAATGTGCCCTGACTGGGAATGGAATTCGTGACCTTTCGGTTTTCAGGACGACACCCAACCCACTGAGCCACACACCAGTGAGGGCCAGGTTATCTTTTTGTTTAAATAGTTTACAAAGAAACATTTGTGACACTGGTATTGGGGGGTTGGTTCTCATAGCATAGCCCACTTTTCAGGTAAGGTCACCCTAATGGGGCTCTTTGGGCTTAACCATGGGGTGGTGCTTTTTTTCTTAGAGTTTAAAACTCTTACTTATTCCCTTTGGCTTGTGTTCCGTGCCACACTCCTCTTCCAGCCTCCCAGATGTAAGTGGAGCCTCACCTCCACCTGTCCAAGGAGGGTGGGCTCAGCAACAGGCCCCTCCCGGGGCCTCTGCGGCACTCAGTGCACAGCAAGCCGCCTGGAGCCTCCGCCCCCACGCTTGCTGCAGACTCATGGGCCGAGAGTGTGAGCGCAGCGGGGAATAGGAAATACTGGCAGTGCTCAGCAGGCACACTGCGAAGTCATGACTAGTCCCTGTCACACAAGGCTCACATCTGTGCCTTAATTAGAGTTGCCCCTTGACTTGGATTCCCAGAATTTTCCCTCAAGTCATTGCAACCTGGGATGTTACGTGACGTGAATCCACTTTACCTAAGGAGGGTCTTTCCAACACAGGGTTCCTGGAGATCCTGAGGGTGTGTGCAGGGTGCTAGAGGAGCTGGGGGAGGGTGGGGAGGAAAAGCCAGCGTGGTATTGGTTGAGTTTGCCAATATTTAACCATTGCTACCTTAAAAAGTTATGATTTTATGTATTTTAGCCTGTCCTTTGGAGGGATTCCAGTGAGCTACACCACTGTGTGCAGCATGGGTGTGGGTGGGAGTGGGTGGGGAGTCACATTCCTGCCAGAGCAAGGACAGTAGTCTGAGCTTGGAATGACAAAGACCAGAGAGCAGCAGTGAAGGGCCCTGGGGGAGCTGCAGGGAGAAGAGTGACTGGGTCACATTTGCCCTTTGGTTTGAGATCTCTGGCCCCAGGGCAGGACATAGATGAGGGTGGGGGTTGTGACAGGACTAGCCTTTGACAAGGTTAGAGTAATTCAGGCCTGACAGTGGGTGCTAGTGTAAGAAGAGAAGCATGTGGGCTCGAGAAGCACTAAGGAGGTGGGCTCAGTAGGAGCCGGGTGCTGACGAGGTAAAGGGACTAGCGGAGCAGGGGCAACAGTGGCTCCCTGGTTTCTGGTTTGTGTGGCCAGGTAGCTAGGCATGTTCTCTGAAGCCGGAGAAAGGCAGATAGAACTGGGTAGACCTCTGCTTCAGGCTTAGAAAGATTCAGTCTTGGGTATCTGTACTGCCTGGTAGAGCACTCCAAGTGGGTAGCTGGACAGACAGGCACCTGGAGCTCTTAGACAGGGGTGGGTTAGAGAGCTCATTAACTCACAAATATGCATTGAGTGCTAAGGACTATTCTAGATGCTGGGGTCTCTGCTTCCCATCTTAATGGGGAACGCTGTGCCATCCAGATAAGTGCCTCCATGGGGGATTTGAAAGAAAATAGGATAGAGAGTGACTATGGGGGAGGAGTAAGTGACAAGAGAAGGCCACCCTGGGAAGAGAAGGGGAATAAGTGTTCTGTGCAAAAAGAAGAGCAAGTGAAAGGCCAGAGGCAGAGGAAGGCAGGCAGGCAGACCAGCATGAGTCACGAGCTTGCACAGAAAGGACAGCAGCGGTGAGGCTGGCAGACCAGCCCTGGCCCCTGAGCAGCTGGGTGATCTGGGCATGGTGTGCAGGCGCAGGAACGGGAACGGAGGAGATCACTGGGAGGGGTGACCTACCTCAGAGGAGACTGAGAAGAAACAGCCAGAGAGGTGGAAGAGGAAGGTGATGTGGTGAAGAAATATGTGGAAAGGGCTTTAAACCTTTAAAGATGGAGAGAATGCGTGAGTGGCAGATGATGGGCGGAGAGGGAGGGGGAAGACTGGCATGGTGCACTGTGTTAGCAGCTGATCACAGCTGGCTTTGGAGAAAGCGGTCCTTATAAGCCCTCCTTTCCTTTACTTCCACATTTGGAGTCCTGTCCTCCAGTTGGTTCCAGAGGATAGGAGCCATCCGTGGTGGGCCAACATGCTGGCTTTCGTGGGGATGGTTGATAGGAGGATGACAGGTGAGACAGATAGGAGGAGGGACAGTGAATGCCCAGGGAGAAGGGGCAGGAAGCACTGGTGGCTACCCCAAGTGGCTGATCACAGGCACAGAATGCTGATGAGAGCACCTGTCTTCAGCAGCTGCCTGTTTGTTAGCACAGAGTGACAGATGTAGATGTCACTGGGGGAAGTTTGACCACAAAGCACGCTGGAGTTTCAGTGGTCTGTGGTGGAAGTGGGAGGTCATGGTGGGACTAGCTGGGCAGGCATGGTGCTCGGATGCTGCTTGGGTGTCCAGAAGGTGTGATAACTGCAGTTTGACTAGGAGCAGCATTGATAGGCTGAGGCCCCTCTTCCAGAACAGGAGGTAGTGAGTGGCACAGGCTAGGGTGGGAGTCAGTCCTGCAGGGTGCTTGGTGCACAACAGACTGGGTGAGCCTCAGGCATCGTCGGCAAAACCCCCTTGAGAAGCAGACAAACACCAGGTCCTGTTATCCCAGGGCTGGATCGTCCTGGAGCCCTGTGCCCCTCAAGACCACCCAGGAGTTAAGACGGGAGCCTCTGAGCTCACCAGAAGGACCACATGGACGCAGACAGCAAGCATGTGCATTTATACAGGGCAGCCAGTGTTTGCCTGATGTTATCTGTTCAGGCCATCTTCCCATCTCTCTGGTGAATTCCTGGAGATTTGGCTTTGGTTGACTCACACTGCCTCTTTCCATAATGCCCTGCACATACCAGGCACATATCCTGCAAATGCCCAAGACTTCAAAATCTGCTGGGAGTACCACATTTCACACCCCCATCCCACCTACATCATGCCAGTTCGGTGTTTCCTTTGGCTAAATAACTGGAATTGCAGAAATAAGGGGTTACTTTGGTACTTGTCTACATCTGCTTGCATGTGGATATTGAGAGAGGGAGTGTGGCTTTTGTAAGTGTTAGAGCAGAGCGGGATTCTATTTCTAATCTGGGATGATCATTGATTGATCAAGTCCCTTGACCTTTGAGGGTCCCATCTTCTTCCATAGGAACATATGGAGAGTTGGGCAGATTCACATACAGCCCAAACCTGACACTGAGGAACAAATGATTTTCAAAAAATAATAATTTCTTGAATAAAAATTCAAGAAAAATCAACAATTCTGATTTCCTTCTGACAAATTGAATGGGTATGAGTTTACCATTTTATGAAGTGTCCATTTTAGGAGTATAGTTTCTTCCCCCTTCACCCCTAGGTGGCAGCAGAGAGCAGAGGAACCTACATAAAAGGAGAACGTGTTGACTTGGGTCCTAGGATTGTGTTTCACTTCTACCTCTACCCTACAGTTGCATTTATCAAACATACCCAAGTTTTTCCAAGCTAATTTAGGTACCCAGATATTGATTTAAAGAAATACTGGGTCCTCCTCTATCCTAAGGGCTTTTAAGAGTGGGAACTTGAAGGGAGGTCCCAGGGGAGGATGTCAGGAAAAGTCATCAGCTGTTCAGATGCGTCCTGCCAGGGTCATGGTCTCCACTGACTGACTGGCTGGTGCCAGGGCAGGGGGTCATTAGTCAGTGCCTGGTCCATGACTTCAGTTTGTCTGGTTCCAGCCTGGAGCCTGAAGCACAATGGAAGCCTAGATTTTGTCCCTAGGGATTAATGCTTAAGGGTGCGATCATGCCAGGGCTCTCAGAGGAGTTCATGAGGCCACTCATTCGTCTCTTGTTCCTTTACTGAGGGGTCTTAACCTCTAGCATGACCAGTAACTTTGCCAGAGGAAAAGGTCACCCTGGGTGCCAGGTCCTGGATTTCCCTGTTTTGCCCATTGCTAGGCACCCTGGGCTTTCCACCTTGGTGACCTTCTGCACCTGGCCCACCATCCTTGCTCTGCTCCTGTCTGTCTAGCCACTGACCACATAACAAGAGTGAATATAGGAAAGGAGTGGCCAGGGTCAGAAGCTGAATGTAGGCACCTCTATTAATGGGGCATCTCATCCTGACAGCTGAAAGTGAAGCTGGGGAAACAGTAGGAAGATATTACTGTCCCTCCTCCTCACCCCACTTCCTGAAACTCCCTCCCCCACATTTTCAGGGTGCTTACTGCTGCGCTGCTCACCTAAGCCATTCATCTCATTCCGTAGCTATGTCCCTGTATATGTAGCGTATCCTAGAAGACTGGGGGCCCATGAGGATAGAGGACTACCCCATTTGTCTTAATAGTGCACAGCACTTGTCCCTAGCACAAAGCAGACTCTTTTATAAGGGCAGTTGAACAAATCTAGTTGAGGATAAGGAGAAGCAAGAGTATATCAGTGCAGACAGATCTGCTTGTGTGTGGTCCGATGGTCTTGATAAGAAGAGGGGTTTGTGAAGGTTGGTGACAGGGCCCGGATAAGAAGAAGGTGCTCACACTTGGCAAGAGGAGAGTGGGACAAAAGCAGAGAGAAGGGATGGGGCCACAAGATGGAGCCTGGTGCTGGTGGCACCCCACCACCACCACCACTCCCAGGCTGAGGAAGAGCCTGTACTGCCAGGGCTCCTTCAGCTAAAAGCAGCAGCAACCCTAGTGAAACCGGCTGAAATGCAAGAAGGTAAAAAGGCTGGGGTGGGTTGGGGAGGAGGCATGACTGGTCTCAGGTACAACTAGAACCAGTACCTCACATGCTACCTTAAGTATGTGTTTGAATCCTTGACTGCACTCTTGGGCACCCTCACACTAAATGGTTGAACAGCGTCAGGCTTATGTCCTGCAAAAGTCCTGACTGACCCGTCAACTGTAACTGTGTTGCTTTCCCATGCTAAGCTAGTGGTCCTGACTCAGGTGAGGCCACCCTGGAGGGGAAATGGGGATGTCCCCAGAGTGGTAGTATGAACTGAGCAGGCACTATAGGGTTGCAGGCCTCTGGTTTAAGCCACTGTGTGAAGCTGAGGGGCCTCTTATGGGCACTGTGCACACAAATCACTCTTCTCCATGTTTTTCAGCATCTCCACGACGCAGTGAAGAGGAGTCTTGATAGCAGTGCCTCCCCACAGAATGGTGATCAGCAGAATGGCTATGGAGACCTCTTCTCTGGGCACAAGAAGACCCGCCGGGAGGCCCCCATGGGAGCAAGCGTTTCTTCCAATGGCCTGCCTCCAGCTTCCCCCCTCAGTCAGCCTGACGAGCCTGGTGCAGAGGCCCTGCAGGCCGGTGGGAAGCACCCCCTGGCGCTGGACTCCATGAACAAGAAGTGTTTGACAGACTCAAGCCTCCACCTGAATGGAGGCAGCAACCCTGGTGAGTCATTTCCTCTGAGTCTGAGTAAGGAGCTGAAGCAGGAGCCTGTTGATGACCTGCCTTGCATGATTGCAGGGGCCGGAGGCTCCATATCCCAGAGCAACCTCATGCCTGACCTCAACCTTAACGAGCAGGAGTGGAAGGAGCTCATTGAGGAGCTGAACCGGTCAGTGCCTGATGAAGACATGAAGGATCTGTTTACTGAGGACTTCGAAGAAAAGAAGGATCCAGACTCTTCTGGTCCTGCCACACAGCCTCCCTTGGCACAGGACATTAATATTAAGACAGAATTCTCTCCGGCAGCCTTTGAAGAACAGTTAGGCTCTCCACAAGTGAGGGCTGGTTCTGTAGGACAAACCTTTATGGGGCCTTCATCCGGGCCTGTGAGCACAGATTCATCCAGCCTAGGGGGCCCTCAGCCTTTGTTCCACACCTCTGGTCAGCCTGGGACGGACAATCCCAGTCCCAATCTGATGCCGGCGTCAGCCCAGGCCCAGAATGCACAAAGAGCCATCTCCAGTGTGGTGTTGCCCAGCCAGGGCCCAGGAGGGGCCTCAAAGCTGTCCTCTGCCCACCAGCTTCAGCAGATCGCTGCCAAGCAGAAGCGGGAGCAGATGCTCCAGAACTCACAGCAGGCTGCCCAAGCACCAGCTCCAGGCCAGATGTCAACCTGGCAACAGACAGGCCCTTCCCACAGCCCCTTAAATGTTCCTTATACCATGGAGAAGCCTGCCAGCCCCACCGGCTACAAGCAAGACTTCACCAGCTCCAAATTACTCATGATGCCCAGTGTGAATAAGAGCTCCCCTCATCCCGGAGGCCCCTACCTCCAGTCCAGCCACGTGAACCTGCTGAGTCACCAGCCGCCAAGTAACTTGAGCCAGAACACTGTCACTAGCCAAGGATCTGTGCTGGACTATGGCAACACCAAGCCCCTTTCTCATTACAAAGCGGATTGTGGGCAAGGTGGTCCTGGGACCGGCCAGAGCAAGACAGCCCTGATGACATATCTTCCCCAGCAGCTGCCTCATCTGAGCAATGAGCAGAGCTCCTTGTTTCTGACGAAACCAAAGCCAGGAAATATGCCCTTCCCATCTCTGGTTCCACCTAGCCAGGTGAGCCTGTGGCTGTGTGCTCCTCTGAATCCGTTGGTTACCAGCTCCCTGCCCCTCCAACACACAGAGATGGGAAACAAAGGGAAGGAGTGGGGGGAGCAGCTGTGGTTGTCCTTCGATTCCTTGGGAGTGAAAATTGACCGAGCACACTGGGTTGAGTTTTAACAAAAATAGGGTATAATTCCTTTGGTTTTAACTATACACACTTTAAAAAAATGTATTTGTTTATTTTGAGGAGAAGGGAGGGAGGGAGAGAAATACCAATATGTGGTTGCCTCTCACACACCCTAACAGGGAACCTGCCCTGCAATCCAGGCATGTGCCCTGACCGAGAATCAAGTCGGCAACCCTTTGGTTCGCAGGCTGTTCCATCCACTGAGCTACACCAGCCAGGGCACTGTGCACACTTGAGGAATCACCTGCACTTAGTCTCATACCTCATTCATGCCATACAACTTAAAGTAATTTGTGGCTGAATTTTGCAAGTAAAGATCAGACTTTAACTCTGCTGCTTAAAGATTTTGGTTTTTTGTTTGTTTGTTTTTTAAGATTTTTGAATTATTTCCAGAGAGAGGAAGGGAGGGAGGCAGAGATGGAGAGAAACATTAATGTATGGCTGCCTTTCACCTGCCTCCAGCCACGGATCTGGATGGAGACCTGGCTTGCAACCTAGTTATGTGCCCTGGCTGGGGAATCAAAAGGTTTTGCTTTTTTAAAACCACTTTTCAGATCTCTATATTCAAAATAGCTTAAGTTTTAGGCTCGGGCCAGGTGCTCAGCTGGTTACAGCAACCTCCTGATATGCCAAGGTTGCAGGTTCCCTCTCCAGTCAGGGCACACACAAGATCAGCCAATGATGCATCAGTAAGGGGAACAACAAATTAATGTTCGTCTCCCTGGCCCTCCCCCTTCTGCTTAAAAGTCATTTTAAAAAATACCTTAAGTTTTAGTAAGCTTATGACCTGCTGGTGAATGCTGCTTCTAACCTGTCTAAGCTCCATGGTTCTTTAGTCTTGATGCACAAGCCTAGCAGTCATGTGGCTCTGCAGGATGGGGCCCAGTCCTGGCCTGAGCTGTGGGGTCACGACCTTCACCGCTGCTCTGCTCAGCTGTGTTCTGTCCTGAGACGCCTCGCCTCCGCCTGCCCTGGGAGGCTTCCATGGAAGCCCAAAGGCTGGGTCTCCTGCTGTAGCAGAGTGGTTGCGACCTCCTCGAGGAAAGGGTACACACACTCGCTTTGCTCACTCCACCTTGTGTCCTGGACATTTTTTGATCCATTGAAACTTGTCTCCTGCTCTTCCCTGCTATGAGTAAGTACTTTTGTGTACTCATAGCTGGTGATAGCAGGAGGAAGTTGACACAATGTTGCTGGGAGTGTGTAAATGAGCACAGTACTTTTGGAATGTAATTTTGGCATTATGTATTTTTCATAAGCCATACAAATATTCATAAGCATTGACACATTATACCTCTGGAAGTTATGTTCCCAAAAGAGAAGTTATATACAAGGTATTCATTGCATGGTTGTATCTAATAGCCGAAAAAATGGGAAGCAGTTAAAGTTCTCGCAGCTGGAGCGAGCATGGTAAGTGTTGAAACTTCCACTTCTGTCTACCATTAAACTGCTCCACAGCTACTAACAGTCACCCTAAGAGTGGCCTGGCGACAACTGCCATTTCAGTAGCACTTTGCGCCTCACAAAGCACCCTGTAGCACAGGAGCTTCTAATTGGGGTGAGGAAATGACACCAGAATCTGTCTGCTCTAAGATTCGACCCTTGTAAAGATCAAATACACAAATAAATACGGACTGGAAAGGAGCTCAAAGAGTTGAACTTGTTCAAATGATACTGCTTTTTGCCTGTTTTCTGTTTTGAGTTAAATTTTGTCCCTCTTCTTTTTATTTTTTTTTATGTTATTGTTGTTGTATAACATGTCCCTCTTCTTTTAAATGTAAGTAATGATGTTGGAATAACATTGTGGTGACCTTTGACATGACTCTTGCTTTGGTTCCTTACTAATAGAAAACATGAGCATGAGTACCTGACAAGAGCTGAGCAGTTTCTCCCAGAAAAGTGTTGTACACGGTGGACAAACAGCAAATTCAGGAGGTTCAGGGACAGCCTCACTGCCAGGAACCCAAGGCTTGCACATGTGGCACGTGGTGTGTCTCCATGGCCCAGAGCCCCTCTGAGTGCTCTGTAGGGCTCACTGGCTCTCATGCATTCCAGTGAGCAAGGGTACATAAGCTGCCATAGCCTGTAGGAGCTGTCAGGTGCAAATATGTGAACTTCAGTGTAAAATCACACACTTGCCCCTGGCAAAATCACAGGAAGCAAAGCCAGCTTGCTGCTTATAACTTCACTGTTATGTCTGGGTGCACAAGTGATCACTCTCGGGGCCCAGCCCAGCCAGGATGGTGGTCACATGGTCACACTGGAGTCTGCAGGGAGCCAGGCTCTCACAGGGTGGAGCCCACTTGCTGTGATCGGGGCTTAGAGACCTCGCTGTGTCCCACTGACTCCAGACCCCTTACCTGTGTTGACAGGAGCAGAACTCTCCCAATGTCCCTGTGCCTGCCCAGGCATCCGGTGTGGGGCCCCAGCCGCCCACGGCACCAGTGGCCAGCCCTCATAGCAGCACCCCCTATCTCAGCGGCCAGCAACAGGCAGCTGTCATGAAGCAGCATCAATTGCTTTTGGATCAGCAGAAGCAGAGGGAGCAGCAGCAGAAGCATTTGCAGCAACAGTTCTTGCAAAGGCAGCAGCACCTTATGGCCGAGCAGGTAAAAAGCCAGGTGGGGGACCCCACCCCTGCCCCTCAGCTTGCCACAGCGGCTACATGCTCCATGGGGAGCTCATCACATGGTTGTTGGTATTTGAGTACTCTGCCCTTTTAAACCCCTTTCTGGGAGTAGCATTTTCTCACAGTGGTGGCCTGTGTTGGAAGCAACTTTATGTCACTTAGTAGGGATTGATGAAGGCAGAATCTGTCGGAAACCATATGTGCTAGGGACATATTTTGCCATGTCCGAGCCCTTGGGTCCATCAAATCACTGTGGGAATCAGCTTGGTTGTAAATGTTGAGCTTATGATAGGCAGAATATGAGGCAAGAAATCAGGGCCTGCCTGAGGTCCTGGGGTGTGTAGGGTCAGGACCAACCCTACAGTTCACTCACCTGGTCACCAGGTACAATGTGCAGGGCCAAGGTTACAAGAGTGCTCAGGGTTTTAAATTACATCTTGAAGACTTAAGAAAAGAGCTAACCATGTAACAGTTCAGGTCCATTGAGGATGACTTTAAAACCTACATTACTGCCTCACTTCTGCCATTTTTTAAATAACAGCTTTATATATGATACTTGAATTAACTCATTTAAAGTGACACCTAAAAAGGAACTCTCTACCCATTAGAAGTTAATTCCCTCCATCTTCCCAGGCCTAGGCATCCACCATCTACGTTTTGTGAACATTTCATGTAAATGGATTCAAGGTATCAGTACTTCCCTCCTTTTTATGGCTGAATAATATTCTGCTGTAGGAATAGGTCACATTTTATGTCTCTCTGTATCTGTTGATAGACAGTTGGGTAGTTCCCTGAACTTTTTATGGACACAGGTTTTTGATTCTCTGAGTATGTATATCTAGGGGTAGGATTGCTGGGTCATACAGTAACTCCTACATTTAACCTTACATAGAACCTGTAGATGGTTTTATAAAGTAGCTGCACCATTTCATGCGCCTACAGCAGTGTGTGACGGTTCAGTTCCTCCACACCCTCCCACACTTGTCTCCTGGATTCCAGTGCATGTGATACACCAAATTTTCTTCTTTTAATGATTTCTTAGGTCTGACTTCTCCTTCGTAGTATATATTTAAAATCCCCAAAAAGAGATCATGAGCATTATGTCCACAGGAGTCCATCTGTGAGTAATAAGCTGGGACAGTTTTCTTCACTCTAACATATTTGTTTATTTGTTTATGTGGGTCTTTTGCTCTGTTCCTGACATTTTTAGGAGAAGCAGCAGTTTCAGCGTCATCTGACCCGCCCACCACCCCAGTACCAAGACCCAACACAGAGCACCTTCCCACAGCAAGTAGGACAGTTCACAGGTGAGGGGCATCTGGAGGGTGGCATGGGTGCAGGGACAGCAGGCGTTGTGCAGAGCTGTGGGCGCTCCCAGCATGCTTAGTTCCTGCCATCTGCTGTAGCCAGGTGCTCCGTGGGTTTCCTGCAAACTTCAGTCTCCAAAGGAGCCTACTTCCTAGTCACCCTGTGGGCCAGGAGAAGAGGGTTGTAGAGGCAAACCCCTTTGGCTAAGTACTTTGGCTGGGTCCCTGTCTATACAAATCTTATCAGCAGGAAATAGCTTCTATAATTCTTAAGAAAGTTCTTTGCTTCAGCAAAATAACCTTCCACTTTCCAGATAAGGAGACTTGATGCACTTGTGTGGCCCTTGCTTCTTTGGTTTTCCTCATCTCTGCTCGCTTTGGTGTGACAGGTGGCAGCTTCAGCCATGGACTGGTGGCTAGGACAGGGCAGGAGGGATTCTAAGAGGTCTCAGCTGTCCCATGTCAGACATGCAAGGGAATCCAGCTGCCGGTGCTCAGACTTTTGCTCCAGAAATACAGAGGCCAATTGGCAGGTGCAGGAAAATGTGGTCTGCTCTTCTTGGAGTGTCTTTGGAACCTGTCATTTTCATGGTCAGTGACTCTAACTATAAAGTGTCCCGGAGGAATTGACCACAGCTGCACATGCTGGAAGAGACCAGGTGGTGTTCTGTATGCATACTGACCAGGATCTGAGGTTGGCGGACTCTCAGTAGCCTTGGTCTCAGCCACCATTCCTGCCTCCATCTCACCTGTTGTTGCTGTGGGTTCTTGGTGTGAGGGAGCTAGGCTTTCTCTTCCCCATCCCGGTCTATAGTTACGTGCCAGTAGAGGGAGTGAGAGGAGAAACAAAGTACACAGCAAAGGCCAGCCCCGCACAGCAGCTCTCCTGCTGATACACACACGCTTTTGATCCGTGCTGTGGCCCAGTAGCTTCACTGAAGGCAGAGTGCCAGCAGCAGGTATCCTGAGCACAGGACTGCTTGGTCTGACTTCTTGCTGTCTGCCCCTCGCGCAGCAGGTGCTCGCATGCCCCTGCGGATTGCAGTTGGGCAGTTGGGCTCCTCGGTTCCCAGGGTCTCAGCTCAGTAATTTTAACAGCCCCTGCACTGCAGGCCCTAAAGCATAGTCGCAAAGCTGCTGCTCTTCAGCCTCGCAGCCCTTCTGATCTGGCCAGGTGGTTCCTCAGTGCTGTCACTAGCCAGCCAATACATTCCCCACCCCTGGCCACAGAACTCCCCCACACTCCCTTCCCAAACTTTGCACATACTCTTCTCTCAGTTCAGGAGGCTGTTTCTTCAGACGGTTAAATTGTTCAGCTTTGTATTTGTTTCTCTCTCTTTCTTAAGCCTCCCTCAGTCTTCCCAGGCATGGAGCCCGTGTCCCACAGTCTGCTGCCCAGCCTCTGCTGTACCTGTCATGGTGCTGGGCAGCATCTTCACCTCCCAGAGGCAGGCCCTGTGTTGGCTTCTTGGGGCCCCAGTGCCCAGCGTCGGTCATGCACAGAGTAGGGCAGGTGGGCCTCAGCAGGGGAACCAGCCATGGCCACTGGCTGCCCTCCCCCCGGGTGTTGCCAGCCGTCCCGTCTATCTTGATCTCAGACAGATGCCCCTGGGCCCCAGGACTCTTCTTTGAGTTCCCACTGACTACGAGGTGTCAGGTTCTGATTCTGCTGTCCTCGCTTGTAGGATGGCAGCTACACCCTGGCTCTGGGGGCATTTCCATAGTGGTGGTCACGAAATGCCAGCTTGACTGATGGAACTTTCTGTCTTCTAGGGTCTTCTGCTGCCGTGCCTGGCATGAACACCTTGGGTCCGTCTAACTCCAGCTGTCCTCGAGGGTTCCCTCAGGCTGGGAACCTGATGCCAATGGGCCCTGGGCACACTTCAGTTTCCTCTCTCGCCTCGAACTCAGGCCAGCAGGACCGTGCTGTGGCTCAGTTCACTGGCTCCCAGAGCATGCCGCAGGGCAACCGCTATGGCATGGCCTCCAGCATCACCCAGATAGTCGCCCAGTCCTCGTCACAGGCCCCCAATGGACATGCCCACATTCCTCGGCAGACCAGCATGGGCCAGAACACCTCAGTCTCTGCTGCCTATGGACAGAATTCTCTGGGGAGCTCTGGCCTCACCCAGCAGCACAATAAGGGGACCCTGAGCTCTGGTTTAACTAAACCACAGGTTCCAAGGGTGTCAGCGGCCATGGGTGGCCAGAATCCCTCCTGGCAGCATCAGGGAGTGCCGAGCCTGAGCGGCCAGAGCCCAGGGAGCACCACCGTCAGCCCCTTCACTGCAGCCCCCAGTTTCCACATGCAGCAGGCCCACCTGAAAATGTCCAGCCCCCAGTTCTCCCAGGCAGCCCCCAGTAGGCCCATGGCGCCCATGAGCTCAGCGGCCACGGCGGGGCCCATGCTTCCTCCAGTGAGTGTTCAGCAGAGGACCAGTGCCCCTGCCCCGGCGCCTGCGCAGGGGGCACCACAGCAGGGCCTGCCGGGCCTGAATCCTGGTGGGCCTGAGCTGGGGGCCTTCAGCCAGAGCCCTGCCCCACCCATGGGTGGCCGGGCAGGGCTGCATTGCACCCAGGCCTACCCTGTGCGGACTTCAGGCCAGGAGCTGCCCTTTACCTACAGCGGGCAGCCTGGTGGTGGTGGGCTGGGCAGCATGGCTGGGGACGCCGACCTGATTGACTCCTTGCTGAAGAACAGGACTTCGGAAGAGTGGATGAACGATTTGGATGACCTTTTGGGGCCTCAATAATGGCAGGATGTGTGGCGTTTTCAGTGTTCTTACATCCTGTATTTTTCTCATATTCCACAGTGAGCAACTATTTGGACCAAAAGGCCACTGCAGGGTGCTGGGTGGGTAGAGCAGAGCCTGGGGCCACGGCCCCGCCTGGCTGTGGTCTGCGGGGTTTCCTGCTCCAGCCCAGCAGCTGTGGTCTGTCAGGCTGGCCCCAGACCATCTGCTGGCATCACCCCCTGGTGTTGGGACAGCAGGACAGGGTTCCACAGGTGGTTTTCTGTCCAAATGACCAAAAGCCAACAGTTAAAATGGTGAAACTTCACAGTATCAGGCTCATAAAAATCTGTACCATCATGTTGAATTAATCCAAGATTTCTCCCCTTGCCCCATTGTTGGGGAAATGTCATTGAAACTCTATTTGCCGATTGTAGCATAGAAAAGATTAAAATTTTTAAAAGGTTTTAAAACAGGATAGGTGGTGGTTTAAGTTGATTAAGTGGCATTGGAAACTGAAGGCTTCCTTTAAGGGTCTTTTTTATTCAAGCACCATTAGCTTTCAGGGGAAGGGGGAGCAGCACTGGGAAAACCTTGTCCTTGAAGGCAATGGCTGCGAGTGCCTGGAAGTGTAGGGACACCTCATGGTGAGGCAGCCGACTTAATGACCAGCTAGCCCTTCCAGCAGCCTTCCCTCCAGAATGCTATTCCTGCAGGGGACGTTTCTGAGGACCCTGGGAGAGGATCCTCTCCCTCCCCCCATGCACTGGCAGCAGGACCAGCCGCTCCCAGGCTAAAGGCTGGGAAATGGAGTCTGTGGGGTCAGTCTATCCAGTCTCTGTTAAGTCCCCACCTTCTGCAGTTAATTTTTCTGGCAGCGTGCATTTAAGACATTAGAAGGTGGCCATTGGTCAGTTGTGCACAGATAACTTCCCTTCACCCCATCTCCCCATCCTATGATCTTTTTCCTGCCTTCTTTTTCTCTGCAGCCCAACTGGAAAACCTCTTTAAGGCAATGGTTGACTAGATTGGAGGGGAAGAGAAAGAAAAATTAAATCCTTAGGGAGACCTCGCATTACAGGGAGAAGGGTACCCCACTCCCAAAAGGAAAGCTTTGGGGAGGGGATGGAGCCTGATGCCCTGCTGGCAGGGAGGCTGGGCCAGGCCAGAGGGAGGGGGTCCTTCCACTCTACTTTGATGCTTGCCACGCCCCCATCTGGTGACTTGCACTTTTTAGAGAGAATGGCTTTAGAACACTAATGCATCCTTTTTAAAGATCCCAGTGGATTTCTCTTTTAAGGTCTATGAATTACTGGACTCACCTAAGCTAAGAGCCCATGACAGTGTTACCTGTGGGCTGTCTGTGGAAGAGGAGGATGGAGCGAGCACGCTGTGTAAGGAAAGCAGGATGGCGAGCACAGGACAAGCCCCTCTCCCACAGTGTGGTAGAGGAAGGGCCTCCCTGAGACCACCACGGCTTAATCCAAGGAGTGTCCATAGGGGAAAAGGATCCGGAGAGCAGCCTGAGTGGCTGGCCTGGAGCAGGGGCTGGACATACATGGGTGACACTCTGCATCTGCAGTGCCTTTGTGGGGGTTCTGCCCTCACACCCTCTCCTCTAAGCCATTTCCCCTGACCCGCCTCCCCTGCCTTTCGGGTGCTGGACTCCGCTCCCAGAGAAGGGAGTGAGTCTAGAGCAGTGAAACTGCTGCTTCAGTGAGCTCCCCAGCCTGAAGGGGAGGAGGGTGGCCTGGCAGGTTTTCTACCAAAAAAGGCGGGCTGACTGCTAGTGATGGGGCCCTGGTTCCTCTCCGGTCTCTCTGGCTGTTGCTCACCTCTGTCCCCAGGGCTCTCCGCCTCCCTCCTGGGGAGGCTTGCCCCTGCCTTAGTCCCCCTTAGTCTGGGGCCAACTACACAGGCAGCAGGTTATTTGCTTGCTGTAGTATCAGAGCAATAAAATGTGATGCTTGGGGTCCCCCCAGGGAGCTGCCCATGGCTTTATTTATGAACCTGGGTTTTGGGTAGTCAGGGTGGACGGGACTCCAGTGTAAACAGCCCCCTTCCCCCATCTTCCAGGAGCCATGACTCAAAAGGGTGCTGGGACTTTTGTTATACACATTTGCTTTGTGTAAATAAATGTTTACAATTTTATATTAAAGATGGAATAAGCGTTAGAGCTTCTGACTGTATATTTTTTACTTTTATAGATTTAAAAACTATGATCCTTTATATATGTGTTTTTGGGAAACTATGATAAGTTTTATGGCAAACAGTTGGTATTAACTTTTTATTGTCATCAAAGTACATAAAATCCTATTAATCCCCTTATTCTTCTACTTCCCTTTACTCTGGTATACACCAAAAAGAAGCCCTGGCTTTCCTGTTTTATCATTATAAAATAATAAAAGTATTTTGCTAGTATGGAAACTGCCCGTGGATTGACTTCACAAGGCCATGCTGCTGGGTGGGAAGTGGGTCATGACTGCTTGGTTTGGTAGTTGATTTTCTGGTGAGAATTGGCACCGAGGTGGCAGGAAATGAGAGCTGACACCGCTCAAGGCCATCAGGCTCCCTCTCAGGGCTCATCCATGCCCCCAGGTCTAACAAGAGGGAAGCTGGACCAGAGAGGTCAAATGGTTCACCTAATAGATATTACAGGTTTGCAGCAAAGCCAGTATTTCTGTAAGGCGAGTCACATTTGGTTTCCCAGTGCCTATCAAAGTGATGTGTGCATTCCTTTCATATTAAGTGTGCCATCAAATGATGTACATACCTGAATTTTAACATACTTTATTGCAAAATAAAAACATATTAAATACTTGATTGCTAAAAATGTTAACTTGTCTGAGCTTGAGCAAGTTGTCACCTTTTTGCTGGTGGAAGTTGTACCTCTTGTGCTGGCAGGTCCCAGAGGCGAGTCCTTCAAAAGCAGCAGCAGGGCCATCTGCTGTGCGGATTCCTTTTCCTCAAGTGGTGCTGTTAACAGCAGCTTTCTCAGAGGAGAACTTTTGTCGGAACTGGACTCATCCTCAAACTGCTGCTTCCAACTTTTACCTTCATTGTCCTCACTCATCCTTCACAGAACTGGAGAGTGAGGGCCTTTCTCTGGGTTAGGCTTTGGCTTAGGGGAATGTTGTGGCCATTTGAGCCTCTTATTAAGAGCACTAAAACCCCTGGCTGGGAGCCCCGTTAGCTAGAGCGAGGTCCTGATGCCACGGTTGCAGGTTCCCTCCCCGTTCAGAGCACATCCAAGAAGCAACCAGTGATGCACCACCAGTAAGTGGAACAAGTCGATCTTTATCCCCCTTCCTGTCTAAAATCAGTAAGTAAAGATTATTTGTAGGCCACTACAACTTTCTCCATATCAGCAATAAGGGTTTCACTTTCTTACTGTCTGTGGTTACTGAAGTAGCACTTTAAATTCACTTCAAGGCCTTGGCTGGTAGCACAGTGGATAAGGTGCCAACCGGTGAACCCAAAGGTCGCTGGTTCAATTCCCCAGCCAGGACACATAACCAGGTTGCAAGCCAGGTCTCCACCCAGGTCTGTGACTGGAGGCAGGTGAAGGGCAATCATACATTGATGTCTTTCTCTCTCCCTTCCCCTCTGTCTGGAAATAATAAAAATATAATTTTTTAAAAAATAAATAATGTTGTCCAACCCTCTCATTTTACAGAAAAATAAATAAATAAAATGTAAATTCACTCACTTCAAGAACTTTTCTGCCCTGGCTGGTGTGGGATTGCATGCCAGCCTGCCAACCAGTTGGATTCCCAGTCAGGGCACATGCCTGGGTTGTGGGCCAAGTCCTCAGCACAGGAGAGGCGACCACACACTGGTGTTTCTCTCTCTCCCTCTCTTCCCTTCTAAAAATAAATTAAATTTAAAAAGAGAAAAAACTTTGCATTAACAGCTTGGCTGGCTGTTTGGAACAAAAGTCCTAAAGTTCAACCTATCTTAGCTTTTGACGTGCCTTCCTCAGCATAATTATTTTTAGCTTTTGATTTCAAGTGACTCCTTTTCACTTGAAAACTTAGAGGCCATTGTGTGACTTTTAATTGGCCTGAGTTTGATACTGTAGTGTCTCAGGGAAGTTCATCCTCACCCATCATCCGAGAAGTGCCTGTTGGAACAAGGGGGACCGCCTGTCCAGGGAGCAGGTGAAGAATGCATAGTTGCTACAGGCAAGATACAGCTTTTTTGTGGGAAGAAATTGTGCAAGAAGTATCACATTCCATAAAATGTTCACACTGTCTGTCCAATGCAGCGATTCCAGTTCTGAGAAGCCCTCCTTGCATCTCATTCTGGCTACAGAGGAGGGTTTGAGCATAGTGGTGGTGGAGCAGTTTCTAACTGCTGAAAGCTGGGCCGGTCTCAGGGCCCAGCAAGGGCAGCGCTTCACTTGATGAGAAACACTGCACTTTTAAGCATTCATGAAGGTTTGGAACATAATAACTTGAAATGATGGTTTTGTTGAGCTTCTATTGCAAGGCAATAGAAAAATACAGCTAAAAAAGCCCCAAATCCCCTGCCCCGCCCCCTCTGCTCATTCTCCATATTATCACGTAACCCCCCATAGCCATGGGGGGCGCCAAGTGGCCTAACCTTGAAGAAATGGCAAGGGCCAGGCTATTTCCAGCTTCTGAAGCTCCGCCACCACCCTGTGTCTGTCGTGGGTCATCAGCCAGGTTTTGGAGGGGGAGGGAGGCGGCTTTTGTGAGGCACATGTTCATGAAGCAGCTGCTGTGCCCCATTGTTGCCCTTGGAGCAGGGACAGAATAGCGGTGTGCAGGCATGGCCTGCTCCCTGGAGTTGACCGTCGCTTGTGCAGACCCTCACAGGTGGGCAGACAAAATGGCTTCTGAGTGGTGAGCCTTGAGAAGAAACTAAAGCAAGAAATAAGCACGCTGGGGCCACGAGGGTGAGGGGACGCCAAGACAACTTTAGCTGCGGAGGTTAGGGCAGGCCCCTTCAAGGAGGAGACATTTCACTGGCCAAGGGCTGGGAAGGAGCCAGCTGGAGCCCTGGGGCAGGAGTCCTCTCGTCTACCAGCCTTGCGATGACACAAGTTCCCTAGAGGAAGAGGGGCTTGCTGTTAACAGGAGGGAGGAATACTGAGAAGGCGAAGTTAATAGCTGCTGACACCAGTGTTACACACACAGGACATACCAGTGCAGAGTAGGGGAGTGGGCCCTCGCCCCCAGCCCCCAGCCCTGTCCTGGGTGGCAGGCGGCGCTGCCCATGTCCACACCACTATCATCTGTAGCGCCATCAGTAGGGCAGCCAGAACATCAGAAATCAATGTAAAATAGTATTGAATGTCAATGCAATAGGCAAATTTTTAAAAAGCCTGAAGGGCACTCTCTGGTGAGCACCTGGAAGTGGCGAAGTGGCTGTAGAGTGGTGACAGTGTGCAGGGTGGTGGCTGCCTGCAGCCTCGGTCCAGCTCACAGCTGAACCTAACCAGGGGTTGTGGGCATGCCGGCCAGCACCAGGAAGGATGGGCAGTGTTGGAGCTGCTGCTCTTCAGCATGTGGAATGGATCTGCCTGGCTGGCCCTATTGTCTTCAGGCTGGTGATGCACCTGCTGCTTTGCAGGTTGGCTGTGCTAATGGTTCAAAGGTCATTTGCTCCCAAGTGGCTGCAATGGCATAGGCTGCAGACTCCAGCTGGTGCACACAGGACCACTTCATGAAGGTTCAAAAGACACCTACAGCTACTGCCCCATGTGGAAATCAGTGTGGCAAGGCTAACCCCCTCAACGTCCTGGGGTGCAGTCCTGGGGGGACCTGCCTGCTGCCAAAATGTGAGACAGCAAACACAGCAGCTGCTCTGGGGGGTGGGGGGCTGGATCCTCTGTTCTGTGCAGTGAGGCTGAGTCCTCAGAGCTGGAGGCATAAGGGGGCCCTAGCCCAGAGCAGCCAGACCTTGGTTTTTGAATGTCACCCGCCTCAAGCAACTTGGTTCTCCACCAAGGTGTTCATGGAAAAAGTGTCTCTGTTGTTGAACAAAACCTCGGTTCTCAACCTCCCTTTCTTTTCTTCTTCTTCTTTTTCTTTCTTTTCTTCCTTCCTTTCTTTTTTTTTTTTTAAGATTTTACTTATTTTTTAGAGAGAGGGAGGAAGAGGGGGAGAAAGAGAAGGAGAGAGCCATTGATGTGAGAGAGGGTGAGAAACATCCATCAATTGCCTCTGTCACCGCCCCCCTCCCACTGAGGACCCTGACCTGGAATTGGACCAGTGACCTTTCAATGTGCAGGCCAGCACTCAACCCAGGGAGCCACACCAGCCAGGGTGACCCACCAACCCTTTCATACTGATATGTGTGTGTGTGTGGCGGGGGGTGGGTGGGGGGATGATTCAGTTTTCAAACAAATCATTTCTCAAACATATTTACAGAGCAAAATTAACTTTAAGAACTGAGGTTCCACTGTAGTGAGAAAATCCAAATCTGCCCTATTAGTCCCATCCTCCATGCCATTTATTCTTTTTGATACTTGTTCACGCAGCAAAGGAAGTTTTTCTTCAGCTGCTGCTGCCTCTCACCCCTCCAGTTTGAAGCTGCCCTGTCCCCCTCCGTTGGCGCTGTCTCCAACGTCCCACCCAGTACCATTTCATGGCATTCTAGGATGACGAGAGCCCCCACCCACCGCCACTGATTCAGGGCCTAGGGGTTACTTCCCCCAAATGCCAAGAATGCTGCCTGTGCTAGTTCACAGTTGAGGCTTCCTGGGACCGGCCTTCAGTGTAAAGCAGCTGCCTTGCCCAGGGGCAGCTCATATCTGGAGACCAGTCAGGGGGCAGGGGGTACAAGAAATGTGGGGCACCTCTAAAGGCTCCAGGGATGCAACCACATCTCAGGTCAGCTCCCCTCTGCCCAGTCCAGCCTCCCTGCTTTACTACCAGGTGGTGTTCCCAGCGTGCTGAGCCCCACCCAGATCTGATTCTGGGGAAGCCACTTTGAGTCCCTAGGAGCAGGGAGTGTTCTCAGAGCCAGCCCTGCATGGGGAGCAGCCAGAGCCCTGTCACTGTGAGCAAGGGGCTGGGAGAACTGTCGGCCCACTGTGGTTAGACTTTTATCACACCTCCCTCTGGCGGGTAAGCCGGCTGCAGCCGCTATCTGAGGATTGGAGGATAAGCTGACCTTCGCGCCCTGCCTGGTGATGCCCCAAACCTGCTGGCCAGTGAGCTCTGCAAGAAAACTGGAGGACACCCACTGACCAGAGGACAAAGGCACACCAGAGCAGACATCACAGGGTGGTGGTGGGTGCTCCTCCCAGGCCAGGTGAGCAAGTCAGACTGCAGGAAGTATGGCCTTGAGAGGAGCCATAACCCCAGCCCATGTGGGTGCCAAAGTCACAGCGCAGCCAGCTTCCAGGACTGGACCAGGAAGCTGAGAGCTGTTAGGCCTGGAGGTGCCCACGGGCAGCTGACACAGGACTGGCACCTCTTTACAACCGTAAGGGACTGACCACACATGGGTTCCTGATTATGGCTGGTGGAAGCTGCCTTGAGGCAAAATCACTAAATATTGCCCACTTTTCAGATTCTGGCCTGTTCGACTCAGAACCCCTGGACCCAAGGCAGAGAGCCCCGCAAGGGAGGCCTGGGAGTGACAAAGACTTGCTCCTCCATCCTTCCTGCCGGGGTTGCAGCCAGTGGCTCAGAGGCTGTCCCCGCTGTTTCAGGCTGCTAGGAAATGAGGGCTGAGCTAACATTGGTGCCTGTGGGTGCCTGTCCTGGCAGCTCCCCAGTCAGGTCATGGGATTAAAAGCGACACACAATCAATGGAGGCCTGACCCAGACGCAGCTCACAGGGGGACCCCAGGTCCACAGCCCGCTGGCACTTCCCTGGCCTGACCACTAATCAGAATTGATCGGGGCAGAGCCCTCCTGTGGGCCAAGCGGGGGCCTCTGCAACCTCCCCTCCCAGAGCCG
Source organism: Noctilio leporinus (assembly GCA_004026585.1). Lineage (NCBI taxonomy): Eukaryota > Metazoa > Chordata > Mammalia > Chiroptera > Noctilionidae > Noctilio > Noctilio leporinus. The sequence goes on from PVIW01002586.1 coordinate 47,259, forward strand.
CTCCTCAGGCTCTGCTGCTCACAGCGAGGGTCAACTGTCATCCGCAGAGGCCGCAGAGAAAGCCGCACAGATGGCCTTCCGCAGAGTCCAGGAAAGACATGTGAACTGGCGAACCCAGTGGGCAAAAGAAACTGAACACAGTATGTAAACCTGGAGTTTCTCTCGGCATAGAAACAGTATCAGGACAATTGCTGATATCTGAGTAAGGTTATGACTAGGTGATAGTATTGCCTTGTGTTGACTTCTGATTTTGCTAACTGTGCTGTAGCTATATGAATATATTCATAGACCTGGAGGTCCAGCTTCTAATGCCTCAGAACGATGGTGTGCTATTTGTGAATGTGTGCTGAGAGAGAAAAGGGACAGATAAATCAAACATAGTAAGATGATGGAACCTGGGTGAAGCGTATAGTCCATTTCTTTGTATTCGTTACTGGATAAAGGGGTCCATCAGCTTTTGTACATCAAAGCCCCATCAAATGCAAACCAGCGTTTGCAGCCAAGAATGTAAGAGTTTGTGAAGGAAGTGGCGCCAAGCCCAGAGTCGCTGGTGAGCTGGCGCTCCAAGATCTGGCTCCCTTTCGGCCTCCAGGGTTGTTCGAGGGAAGGATCACTAGTCTTGTGACTAAGAGGGTTGGGGTTGTGGGCTCCACTGCTCGGCTGGGATGGGGGTTCGTCACTGTATCAGAGCCTAGTGTCAGCCATGGAAGTGGACACACAGAAAGGAGAAAGGGTCACATTAAAGAAATGGAATTTCTGCACGGTTACATATTCTTCTTGCAAATTTTAATTATGAAATTATGTTTAAAAAACTTTTTTGGGGAAAAAGGGCAACCCCAGCCTGACACCATGAGCAAATGAAATCCAAGAGGACTACAGACATGCAAAATGGGAGGTCATCAAGCTTTTATAAGATAACGAGAACATCTTCATGACCTCAGAGAAGAAAAGAATTTCTTAAACAAGATATGAGGTAAAACATGAATGAAATTACAGTAAAATTAGGAGCCTCAGGGCATCAAGAGCCACTACAAGGATTCTGAAGACGCCACCTTTCAGTCAGAGGGAACTGTTCCTCAGCCCAGTTTCAGCCGGTGGCCAGATGAGTGATGCTGGGGCCACAGTGGCGGGGGGCGGGAGGGATGTGGGTGCTGATTTGTGCCCTGAACCCCACTCAGCTGATGCAGAGCATCCTTTCCCAGGTGGGAGGGGCTGCTGCTGTGACTTGTCAGGTTCTGCTGAACCAGCACAGTGATTGGCCTGTCTGGCAGAGAGTCACTTGGTGCCTCCATGTCCCACAGACCTGTTGTCTAGTTTTACTTTGTTTTGCAATGATACACATTCTTTGCTGGGGAGGCAGAGCTTTGCTCTGGGGCTCAACGGGGTGCAGGTAGGGGCCTACCAGGAACACCTCAATCTCTATCTCCACCACAGATACTTCTAGCACTCAGGTATCAGCGGTACCTCGTGGGCCGAGCAGGAGGATGGCTTGTCTTGTAGTCAGGCCCTTTCCCTGGGCTGCACTCACAGCTGGTAGTCTTCTGTGACACCTAATAAATGGGTCGTAGCAGGGTCCTCCAGTGTGGAATATGCTGCACCCCAAACCCAAAGAGACTAGCCAAGCGTTCTGTTCATTTGGATGAGGTAGGAGGTGTAAAGTGCAATGACCAGAACAGTTGACCCTTGAGCAACACGGGATTGAACTGTGTGGGTCCTCTTAAATGCAATTTTTTCAATAAATATAAATATTATAAATTATTTTCTCTTCCTTGTGACTTAGAGTTGACACACAACATAGGAGTTTCAACTACACAACCCTAGGATCAGACATGTGATCACCCTCATAAATCCAGCCCCCTTCCAACACCATCCATAGTTGACACAACGGCCTTGCCTGTGTCCCGTGCTGCACTTGACATCCCCCACCACTCTGCAACCACCAGCACCTTGCACTCTGCTTCCCTCATCTCTGTCACCACCCCCAGCCACTCTCCCATCTGAAAATTGTCAAAAGACTCCCTGCTTCTATGAGTCTGACACTGTGCAGCTTGTTTGTCCACTTTATTTCCTAAATTCCACATATACATAAAATCACCTGGCATTTTTATTTCTCCGTCTGACTGATTTCACTCAGCACAAAACCCTCTAGGCCCATTTATGTTGTTGTGGATGGTAAATTTCATTCATTTTTATGGCCGAATCATAGTCCATGGTATATATGCAACATTTGTTTTATATCTAGTCATCTATTGATGAACACCTAGGTTGCGTCCGTATCTTGGCTACTGTAAATAATGCAACAATAAACATATGGATGTATACATCTTTTCAATTTAGTGTTTTGGTTTTCTTTAGATAAATACCCAGAAGTAGATGGAGTTGCTGGATCCTTCTTTGTCTCTTGTTATAGCTTCTGTTATAAAGTCTAGGAGGAGGAGGAGCCCCAGTGCTGCAATAGGTTAGCACACAGTGCTTATAAAGTATAGGAGGAGGAGCAAGAACAGGTCAACAGAAGTAGCCCTCTATGATGGACATCCGTGTCTACTGTTGTCATCTAGCACAAGTTAGAGGTGTCATCAAGAAAAGATACAGTGTCATAGTTAAGAGCATGAGGTGTGGCAGCCACGGGTTTGCAACTCATTCCCAGAGCACCGGGTAGCAGCTACTCCACACTGAGGGCAGGCAGCAGGGAGCTTGATAGACTTAGTCCCAGTTCTCTGGGACTCTCAGTCCCTCTGCCCTGGCTTCCAGTCCTTGTGACCTCGGGCACATACTTGTTACCTCTGAACTGCAGCTACCCCTTCTGCAAAGCAGGATCCCTGGTGTGCACCCAGCAGGAAGCCTAACATGACAAGAGCAAAGCCACACTTAGCCCAAGAAATGTATTGCCTGCAAATAACTATAATGGGCCCACGTTCTGGAATGATCTGGGCTTTTTTGTGTTCTCTCTGTCCCACCTGTTTCCAGCACACAGGAAGTTGCATCCAAAAGACCTCAGAGGGGAAGGCAGGAGCTTTGGTTGTGATGCCCCTGGAGGTAACGTACTGTCTAAGGCAATATAACAGCTGGTTGTTCCAATATCGGAAAAGCTACGTTTGATGAGGAGTCAGGTGCTAAATGCCTGTCCCTTCCCTCACAAAGTTCCCTTTCAACTGGCCGCTATGGGCATCAGCAGCTGTTAGTCATTTATGTGTATGATGTCATCATAGGCTCATTCCTACTTCATGTATAGCCTAGATTTCATCTATAAAGAAAAATCTTTTGCTGCACCTACTATTTAGTTACCCTGATATACAGTGTGAACAAGCAAAACTGGATAAATGCTGTATTGTATATAGATTTTAAACTTACTTGTGTGTATATGTATGCATGTATATATGTACATATATTTTTAAAAGATTTTATTTATTATTTCCAGAGAGAGGCGAAGGGAAGGAGGGAGAGAGGGAGATACATCAATGTATGGTTGCCTTTCACGGACCTGGCTGGAGACCTGGCTTGCAACCTGGTTATGGCTGGGAATCGAACCAGCAACCTTTGGGTTCGCAAGCCGGCACCTTATCCACTGTGCCACCAGGCAGGTATATGTACATACTTAAATTTTACATTTATCACAATTCTTTGACATCTTAAACACCCTTGCTGGCTGGGGGAAGCCTCTCTCTCCTAGGGCTACAGTGCGTGCTGAGGGATAGCAACCTTGTCCATCTGACCTGTATGCTACAGGAAGCAGTATCCTCTGATTTAATCAGCCCAGGGCTAGGTGCCGGGGAACTAGAGGTCACCCCTCTAATTAGAGCCCACTGAAATGACTGAATTAGCCAGTCCTAAACTGTGGACACTATGCTACCTTGCATTTCCCGTGGAGACTCCAGCAGGGGCTCTTGCCCAGATTTTCCCTCCTGCTCCTGTTTTCTCCTTTTAAGTCCACACATAGCTGATCATCTCATAAAAGAATACAAAATAAATGCTAATTTCTTTAGCTGTATTTGTCAATTGTCAAAGGAATGAGTTAGTCCTATAGCAATGTCCAAAGGTTTTTAACTAACTTACAAATTCATGAATGTTTAAATAGACATATGTTATTCTTTATTGATGCACAAATTGTCTCTTCTGTTTTGTGTTTTTGGGATTTTTATTAAAGTTTTTTTTTTAAGATTTTATTTATTATTTTTAGAGAGAAGGGAAGGGAGAGAGGCAGAGATGGAGAGAAACATCAATGTATGGTTGCCTTTTACCTGCCTCCAGCTATGGACCTAGCTGGAGACCTAGCCTGCAACCTGGTTATGTGCCCTGACTGGGGGATCGAACCAGCGACCTTTGGGTTCACAGACTGGCGCCTTAACCACTAAGCCACCAGCCAGGTATTTTGTGTTTTTAACAATAATAATGATGAGGTGATGAAGCATATAGGCTTGAAGCCCAAGGCAAATAAGAAACATCTAGCCATAATTTAATTAAGTTGTCTTTTTTTTCTATTTATGAAAACCAGATATTGACTTTATTTTAACAGTGGTGACAAAGGGTGTCTTTTAAAGATTAAAAGAAAATATTAAAAATCCTCAATATTTACTAAAACAAAATAAAACAAATCCAGCAACATTAAAAAGGACTATGCACAATGACCAAGTGGGAATTACAATAGGATTGCAAGATTGGTTTCACACTCAAAAATCCACTGATGTGCCCTGGCTGGTAGCACAGTGGTTAAGGCGACGGCCTGCGAACCCAGAAGTCGCAGGTTCGATTCCCCAGCCAGGGCACATAACCAGATTGCAAACCAGGTCTCCAGTCAGGTCTGTGGCTGGAGGCAGGTGAAATGCAACCATACATTGATGTCTCTCTCCCTCTCTGCCTCTCTCCCTTCCCCTCTTTCTAAAAATAATGAAATAAAATCTTAAAAAAAAAAAAAAAATCCACTGATGTGCCCTGGCCAGTGTGGCTCAGTTGGTTGGAATGTCATCCTTCACACCAAAAAAATAAAAGTAAAATAAAAGTTGAGATGCTAAAATACTCAACAACATATTAGCATATCAAACACAGCAATACATTAAAAAGATCATTCACCATGATCAAGTGGCTTTATTCTGGGAATGGAGATTGGTACAGCATTTGCAAATCCATAAATGTGATTCACTACATAAACAAAATGAAGGTTAAAAACCACATGATCATATCAATAGATGCAAAAAAAAAATGCACTTGATAAAATCCAGCACCCATTTATGATAAAAACTCAGCAAAGTGAGATAGAGGGAGCATACCTCTGAACATAATAAAGTCTACATATGACAAACCTACTGTTAACATCATACTCAACGGACAAAACTACAAACATTTCCTTTAAGATCAGGAACAAGATAAGGGTGTCTGCTTTCGCTTCACTTTTCAACATAGTACTGGAAGTCCTAGGCATAGCAATCAGATAAGAAGAAGAAATAAAAGGCACCCAAAATAGAAAGGAAGAAATAAAATTGTCTTAAAAAACTAAAAATGGAACTGCCTTTGAATCCAGCAATTCCACTACTTGGACTATACCCAAAGAATCCTGAAACACCAATTCATAAGAACCTATGTACACCTATGTTCATAGCAGCACTATTTACAATAGCCAAGTGCTGGAAACAGCCTAAGTGCCCATCAGTGGATGATTGGATCAAAAAACTTTGGTACATTTACATAATGGGATTCTATATAGCAGAAAGAAAGAAGGAACTTGTACCCTTTGCAACAACATGGATGGAACTGGAGAGTATTATGCTTAGTGAAATAAGCCAGTCAGTGAAGGACAAATATCATATGATCTCACCCATTACAGGACAATAATGAACAAAACTAACAACAAGCAAAACAGAACCAAGTATATGAATACAGTGAATAGGCCTTCAGTGGTCAGGGGGAAGGGGGTTGGGGGAGGGGGGAGGCAGAGGCAAGGAAGGGGAGCAACTTAGACAAGGACCTAGTATAAAGGAACCATGGACATGGACAACAGGTGGGATTGACTTTGGGGGGAATGGGTGGGTGGGGAGGGGGACAGAGGGGAGCAAAAAGGGGATGGATATAATACAACAACAATAAAATTAAAAAAATAAATAAATAAAATTGTCATTATTTGCAGATGACATAATATTGTACATAGAGAACCTTAAAGATTCCACTAAGAAACTACTAGAACTGATAAATTAATTCAGCAAAGTAGGACATAAAATTAATATCCAGAAATCCTTTGCATTTTTATACACCAATCATGAACTATCAGAAAGGGAAATTAAGAAAACAATCCACCCTGGCTGGTGGCACAGTGGATAAGGCACTGGTCTGCGAACCCAAGTGTTGCTGGTTCAATTCCCCAGCTAGGGCACAGGACCAGGTTGCAAGCCAGGTCTCCAGCCAGGTCCATGGCTGGGGGCAGGTGAAGGGCAACCATACATTGGTGTCTCTCTCCCTCTCTGCCTCTCTCCCTTCCCCTCTCTCTGAAAATACTAATAAAATCTTTAAAAAAAAAAATTCCATTTGTGATCACTTCAAAAAGGATAAAATATCTAGGAATAAATCTAACCAAGGATGTAAAAGACCTATCCTTGGAAAATTTTAAGACATTGAAGAAAAAATTGAAAAACATACAAATAAGTAGAATATCATGTTCATAGATAGGAAGAATTAACATGTCCATGCTGATCAAAGCAATCTATACATTCAACACAATTCTTATCAAGATTCCAACAATATATTTCACAGAACTAGAACAAATATTCCAAAAATTTATTTAGAACCACAAAAGGCCCTGCATAGCAACAGCAATCCTGAGAAAGAAGAACAAATTTGGAGGAATCATGCTACTTAATATCAAACAATACCATAAGTCCACAGTAAACAAAACAGCCTGGAACTGGCATAAAAACAAACACATAGATCAATGAAACAGAATAGAGAGCCCAGGAGTAAACCCATGTCTTTATAGTCAATTAATATTCAACAAGCACATACAATGGGCTAAAGATAGTTTATTCAATAAATGGTGTTGAAAAATTGGACAGATACATGCGTAAAAATGAAAATAGACCACCTTTTTACCCCACACACAAGAACAAATTCAAAATGGATTAAAGACTTAAATGTTAGACCCTAAACCATAACAGTCCTAGAAGAATACATAGGCAGTAAAATCTTGGACATTGTAGCAATATTTTATCTGATATATCTCTCCAGGCAAGGGAAACAAAAGAAAAAATAAACAAATGCAAATACATCAAAATAAAAGGTTTTGCACAACAAAGGAAACCAACAAAATAAAAAGACAACCCACAGAATGGGAGAACATATTCACCAATACATCTGATAAGGGATTAATACACAAAATGTATAACAAACTTATAAAATTTAACACCAAAAAAGTAAATAATTCAATGGGCAAGGGACCTGAAAAAAACACTTCTCCAAAGAGGACATATAGATGGCCAATAGACAAATGAAAAGATGCTCAATTATCACTAATCATCAGAGATGCGAATTGAAATCACAATGAGATATCACCTCACACCTGTCAGAATGACCATCATCAATAAATCAAATGAACAAACAATAAGTGCCACAGGGTTGTGGAGAAAGGGCAACCCTTTTGCACTGCTGGTGGGAGTGCAGACTGGCGCAGCCACTGTGGAAAGCAGTATGGGGATACCTCAAAAAATTAAAAATGGATCTGCCTTTTGACCCAACGATCCCACTTCTGGGAATATATCAGAAGAAGCCCAAAACACTAATTTGAAAGAACATAAACACTCTTATATTCATTGCAGCAGCATTTACAATTGCCAAGATATGGAAGCAGCCCAAGTTTTCATCAGTAGATGAGTGGATACAACTGTGAGACATTTACACCATGAAATACTACTTGGCCATAAAAAAGAAGAAAATTTTACCCTTTCCAACAGCATCGATGTTTCTTCCCCTCTCTTTCTCCATTCCTTCCCCTTTCTCTAAAAATAAATAAACACCAGCCTGCGAACCCAAGTGTCACTGGTTTGGTTCTCAATCAGAGCACATACCCAGGTTGCAAGCCAGGTCTCCAGCCAGGTCTGTGGCTGGAGGCAGGGGAAAGGCAACCATACATTGATGTTTCTCTCCCTCTTTGCCTCTCTCCCTTCCTCTCTTTCTGGAAATAATAAATAAAATCTTTTAAAAAAATGAACAGAACTAACATGGACAACAGGGTGGGGATGGACTGTGAGAGAGGGAATGGGGTTGGGCAGGACAGGGGAGAGCACTGGGGGAAATATGGGACAACTGTAATACAACAACAATAAATTAATTTTAAAAATGAATGGAACTAATAAGCAAGTTCAGTTAGTTTGAAGGATGCAAGACTAACTTACAAAAATTTTCATATGTATTTCTATGTACATCTGAGAATAAAATTAAGAAAACCTTTCCATTTACAACAGTATCAAAAGTATTAAATGTTTAGAAATGAATGCAACCAAAAAAATGCAAAACTTATACTCTGAAAACTAAAAAACATTGTTATGACATAAACGGAAAATGAGCTAATAAACGGAACGATACCTCAGGTGCTAGGATCAGAATATTTAATATTGTTGAGATGGCAATGCTCCTAAAATTAATACACAATTTAACACAAGCCTTATCAAAATCCTAGCAGGTTCTTTGTAGAAACTGATAAGATGATCCTAAAATTTGTATGGAAATTCCAGAAGCCCAGAATAACCCAAACAATCTTGAACATGAAGAATAAACTTGGAAGACTCACAATTAATGGTTTCCAAAATTGCTAAAAAGCTATGCTCAAAAACCTAATAACTCTAAGCCCTGGCTGGTAGCACAGTGGTTAAGGTGCCGGCCTGCGAACCTAAAGGTCGCAGGTTTGATTCCCCAGCCAGGGCACATAACCAGGTTGCAAACCAGGTCTCCAGTCAGGTCTGTGCCTGAAGGCAGGTGAAACGCAACCATACATTGATGCCCCTCTCCATCTCTGCCTCTCTCCCTTCCCCTCTTTCTAAAAAATAATGAAATAAAATTAAAAAAAAAAAAACCAAAAAAATAACTAATAACTCTAAAAACCAAATAAATGGAGAGACATTCCATGTCCATAGGTAGGAAGACTCTATCTTTAAGGTGTGAGCTCTTCCTAACTTGACCTATAAATTCAGTGCATTCCAGTTTTTAAAAAAATCCCTGCAGATTATTTTGCGGACATAAACAAAATTATTCCAATGTTTCCATGGACAGAGGAGATGGTGTTGGAGTAGGAGGAAGCTACTGACTAGCTCAAGAGGGTTTACAGAAGAAGCCATGTTGAGACTGGCAGGAAAGGCAGAGATGCAAAAAGGGGCGGCCCCATGGCCATGGGGGTGGCTGAGGTACTGGAGGGATGTCTCAACTGTGGGTTTCCCTCCTGAGAAGCATGGGGCCTGAACCCTAATCCAGGCTTCTCACCCAGAGCACCTTAGCTGGGAAGCAGTGCCTATAGAACGTCTGGCTGTGAAAAGCAGTGGGGTTGCTGTCGCAAGGAAGAGGCAGCAGTCTGCGAGAGACACAGGTACCCTCTTATAGGGACAACACACAAAAATCATTTGCAGCCAATCACCCTGGGTCCTGGTGGAGAGCGGACAGATGGCACTGGAGTTGTGGGAGGATAGTCTTAGTCTGGATTTTGAGGCTCTGGGGAAAGACCAGAAAGGACAGCTGCCAGGATCCAAGTTCTGAATCATTGTCCCATACTGCAGACATCATCTTTGTCTCTTAAAAAAAATTTTTTTTAGCCCTGGCTGGTAGCACAGTGAATAAGGTGCCAGCCTGCAAACCCAAAGGATGCTGGTTCGATTCCCCAGCCAGAGCACATAACCAGGTTGCAAGCCACGTCTCCAGCCAGTTCCTTGGCTGGAGGCAGGTGAAAGGCAACCAACCATACATTGAAAAAAAAAAAATTTTTTTTAACCTTCACCTGAGGACATTTCATAATTTCTTTTTGAGAGAGAGGAAGGGAGCGAGGAAGGGAGAAAAAGAAACCTCAACATGAGAGAGAAAAATATTGTTTGGATGCCTCCAATCAATGCACCTGGACCAGGGATCAAAACTGCCACCCAGTTATATGTCCTGACTGGAAATCAAACCCACAATGTATCAGTTACAGGACAATACTCCAACAAGCTGTACCACCTGGCCATGATGGACCCCATATTTCTTGGGTGGAGCACCCCCTCTGTGTAGCATCAGCCTGGGGTAGTGCAGTAGCCTGACCCTCTGGACTCCCTGGCCATCTACGCTCGGGGAGCCTACACCCTGCTGAGGGTGTGAACATCCAGACAGACTCAGGGGGTGTTAGTGACTGGATTGTGTGGCTTTGGGGCCAGGGCCAATCTCCCACTTTCCTGTGAACCTGACTGGGGCTTCCCTCTTATGGGAGAACCACTAGAAGCAACCTCTGAACTTCACACAGACCCGTCCCCTGAGTTCCAGCTCTGGAGGTCCCAACTGCCTGACTCCTAGGGGCCCCTCCCTGCCGAGGTCAGGGCAAAATTGGGGTGGGCTGAGTGGGTGGCTTAATGGCAGGGACCACAAGCCCCACCGTTTCCAAAGCCTAACCAGCACCTCCCCGTCATAGGAGATCCACTCGCTTCATCCTCCCAACTCCTGGGAACCGTAGCTGTGCAGCTCTATCTCCTTCTGGCAGAATCTGGAACAGACTGAGCCATGTGGCTCTAGAACAAGGACCATTTTTTTCACACACCTAACTGAAGCAGAGCCTTTCCTCCACATGGCCAAACCTGGGTCTGTTTGGGCCTGATAAACGCTACTGGCCTCCTCCTGATGATGCCCTGAGATCTGGCTCCACGCCACCACACAGGTCTGCGAGCACCCACCGTAGCAGCTAGACTAGTTATACCTGATGACGTTCGCTGCGTGGCCTTGGACCCAGCACTGACAGCAAGTCTGTAGCTGTAAATCTAGTGAACACCACTCATCCCTACTGGTGACTCACTGAGAACCTACCTCAGGCAACAGGAGTACAGCCGGAGGCTTTTAGTGACTGTGACTGAATCTAACAGGCAGCCAGCAGGTGGAGGCAGGCAGAGGCTGAACTTAGGGTGCCTTATGACATTTGCTGGCCTGTCCCTGGAGTCCAGCGCTGGTCAACGCTAGTCATGGTGTGCAGTCTGGTCTTTTCTGTGCACACCCGGGCTCCACAGAGGCAGCCACAAACTGTGGGTCATGTGTAGCTCCAACCAGGTTGCCGAGGGCCAATCACAGGCAGCGTCATCCACTGGTTTACATCAGAGTCCCTCTCAGGAGGCCCAGAACCAGCACATCCAGTGGTCAGCTTCAGACATCACAACAAGATCCTGTAAGCTTCATAAGAGGCACATTCACAGGAAGATCTCAGCATGAACTAAATACTGCGGAGGCAAACTGCTGTGTGTGGTCAGCACTTGCACAGCCGTTTACATGCCACAGCTGGGGCTGAGCCTCAGAGGCAGCCGGCCTGAGGATATTGACTCGATCTCATGCAAAAATAGGCCACTAGCAGTCAAGTCTCAATTATAACAGGAGGGCCTGTAACCCACACAAGGAGCATTTCTAGAAAACCCAGCTCAGGTGATCAAGGAGACCTGGGTCCTACAGGATACCTACTACATAAGACCACCCTATGAAGACTGGAAACCATAGCAGACCTACTTAATACATAGAAAGAAACACAAAGAAGCAGCCAAAGTGGGGAGACAAACCAGCCCCACATGAAAGCACTGAAGAAATCTCCAGAAAAAGAGCTAAATAAAATGGAGGCAAACAATTTATCAGATATAGAGTTCATAAGGATGTTAATAGCATGAAAAGGACCATAAAAAAGAATGACTCAGAGCCCCGGCTGCTAGCACAGTGGATAAGGCACCAGCCTGCGAACCCAAAGGTCGCTGGTTCGATTCCCCAGTCAGGGCATATAACCAGGTTGCAAGCCAGGTCTCCAGCCAGGTCTGTGGCTGAAGGCGGGTGAAGGGCAACCAACATTGATGTCTCTCTCCCTCTTTCCCTCTCCCTTTCTCTCTGGAAATAATAAATAAAATCTTAAAAAAAAAAAAAAAAAAGAATGACTCAGAAATGAATAATACAATATTTGAAATAAATAATGAAATAATACACTGGAAGGAATAAACAATAAGATGAAGCAGAGGATTAAATCAGTGATTTGGAAGACAAGGTAGAAGAAAACACCCATTCAGAGCGGTAAAAAGAAAAAATAATTTTTTAAAAAATGAGGATAGTTTAAGGAATTTCTGGGAAAACATGAAGCATAACAACATCCACATCATAGGGGTGCCAGTAGGAGAAGAGGGAAAGCAAGGGATCAAGAATCTACATGAAAAAATAATAACTGAAAACTTACCTAACCTGGTGATGAAAAAAGACAAGTCCAGGAAACATAGAGGGTCCCAGACAAGATGGACCCAAAGAAACCCCAGACCAAGACACATCATAACTTAAATGGTAAAGATTAAAGACAAAGAGGATCTTAAAAGCCACAAGAGAAAGGCAGTTAGTGCCCTGGCTGGTAGCAAAGTAGATAAGGTGCCAGCCTTCAAACCCAAAGGTCACTGGTTCAATTCCCCAGTCAGGGCACATAACCAGGTTGCAAGTCAGGTCTCCAGCCAGGTCTGTGGCTGGAGGAAGGTGAAAGGCAACCATACATGATGTCTCTTTCCCTCCCTGCCTCTCTCCCTACCTTTCTCTCTAAAAATAATAAAATCTTTAAAAAAAAAATTTTAAGTATGGAGGAACCATGGACATGGACAACATGTGGGATTGACTTTGTGGGGGAATGGGTGGGTGGGGAAGAGGACAGAGGGGAGCAAAAAGGGGATGGATGTAATACAACAACAATAAAATTAAATTTAAAAAAATTTAAGGAGGCCCTGGCTGGTAGCACAGTGGTTAAGGCCCCGGCCTGCGAACCCAAAGGTTGCAGGTTCAATTCCCCAGCCAGGGCACATAACAAGGTTGCAAACCAGGTCTCCAATCAGGTCTGTGGCTGGAGGCAGGTGAGGGGCAACCATACATTGATGTCTCTCTCCCTCTCTGCCTCTCTCCCTTCCCCTCTTTCTAAAAATAATGAAATAAAATCTTTTTAAAAAATAAAAATAAAAAAAATAAATAAAAATTTAAGGAGAAATAAAGAGCTCCCAGACAAGAAAAAGCTAAAAGAGTCTGTTACCACCAAATAGGTATTATAGAAATGACAAAGAGCCTGGTTTAAGAAGAAAAGGAAGAAGAAGAAGAAAGAGGAACATAGCTAAAAGAATAAAATTGCAATACATATGTACCTATCAATAATCACTTTAAGTGTAAATGGCTTAAATGCTCCAATCAAAAGACAGAGGGTAGCTGAACAGAGAAGAAAACAAGACCTACATACACACTGCTTCCAAGGGACTCATCTCAGAACAAAGAATACATACTGACTAAAGTAAAGGGATGGAGGGCCCTGGCTTGTGGCTCAGGGAAAGGCAACCAAACATCGATGTTTCTCTCCCTTTCTTCCTCCCTCCTTGCCCTCCTCTCTAAAAATAATGAATAAAAAAATATTCCTTAAAAAGAAAAAAAGAGAGAATCAACCACTGAATGCGTACATGGGTGGAACAACAAATAGATTTCTCTCTCTCTCTCTCTCTCTCTCTTCCCCCATCCATCTTTTCCTCCTTCTCCGCATCCCTGTCTTTCTCTAAAATCAATCAATAAAGGAGTAAAACTTATTACCTGCAGATGATATGAGTCCACAAAAAAAAGTCTGCTGGAACTTATAAATGAATTCAGTAAAGTAGCAGGATACAAAAGAAATATCCAGAAATCAGTTATATTTTTATACACTATCAGGAAAGGATAGTGTATAAATAATGAACTATCAGGAAAGGAAACTAAGAAGACAATCCCATTCACATTTGCTTCAAAAAAATCGGCTACCTAGGAATACATTTTGTCGGGACCCACTTGGGAAAACATCAAAACTTGAAGTCCCACACAGTCCAGGCTAAATCTGTAAGTCCTGACCGGAAGACCGGGAATGTTGGGCACATACATGTTTGCATGTTATAGCCAGTGGGCCCCGGGAAAGAGGGACCTAGGTCATGGGAAAATACTTTAGTTATTATGAAACCCAGCCTGTTCTCTCACCTAGCCTGTTACTTTGTTGTATAAACTGCAGAAGTTTTTAAAATTTGAATGCACATCCTGACCTGAGTGAGATCTCCCTGCCCCTCCAATTGATTTGTCTGTTTCTCTGTAATTAGCACTGTTTAACATTGATTGACAAGCTACAGGCTGTCGAGTTTACCCCTTTCAATAAAAGGCCTTTGGGAATCAAGAACTGGGCCTTTGTCCTCGAGCCACCGGCCAGATCTTCTTCCCCTTACACAGGAGTTGTTTGGAACGGTTTTATTTCATCTTATTTTATCTAAGGCACTGGGGGATCTAATGTGGGCAGGGGTCCCCCTCAAAATTTAACCAAAGATGTGAAAGACCTGCACTCAGATAATTTTAAGACACTAAAGAAAGTAATTGAGGCAAATACAAACAAATGGAAGCATATACCATGTTCATAATAAGAAGACTTGACACCATTAAAATCTTCATACTACCCAAAGCAATCTAGATTCAATGCAATTCCTATTAAGATTCTAATGACATACTTCACAGAATGACTATCATCAATAAGTCAACAAACAAGTGCTGGTGAGGATGTGGAAAAAAGGGAACCTTTGTGCACTGTTGGTGGGAATGCAGATCGGCGCAGTCACTGTGGAAAGCAGTAGGGAGTGACCTCAAAAAATTGAAAAATGGAACTGCCTTTTAACCCAAAGATTCCAGTTCCAGGAATTTATCCAGAGAAACTTGAAACAATAAATTGAAAGAACATATGCAACCATATGTTCATCACAACATTATTTACAATAGCCAAGATCTGGAAACACCCAAGTGCCTATCAGTAGATGAATGGATAAAAAAGTTGTGGTACATTTACACAATGAAATACTGCTCTGCATGAAAAAGAAGGATATCTTACCCTTTGCAACAACATGGATGGACCTGGAGAACATTATGCTAAATGAAATAAGCCAGTCAGAGAAAGACAAAGACCATAGGATTTCACTCACATGTGGAATCAAATGAACGAACTCAACTGACAAGTACAAAATAGGCTCATAGGTAGAAAGCAGGACAACAGCTGTTGGTGGGGTGATGGAGGGATTGAGAAAAGAAAAACAGAGAGAGAGAAACTCACGGACAACAGTGTGACGATTGCCTGGGAAGGAGGGTAAAGGGGATAGATGGTGATGGAAGGAGACTTGACCTAGGGTAGTGAATGCTCAATACAGTGTACAGATGATGTGGAATTGTGCACCTGACACCTGCACAAGTGTGTTAACGGTGTCACCCAATACATTTGATAAAAAGGAAAAAAATAAAAGTTTATATGCAGTGGTAAAAGACCCAGAAGAGCCAAGTCAATATAATATTGATGGGAAGTGCAAAGTTGGAGAACTAGTGCTACCCAACTTACCCTAAAGGTGCAGTCATTAAGATGATGTGTTGTTAGCAAAATAACAGATGATTTGTTTATTAATAGAACAGAATAGAGAACCTCAAAAGAAGCCCACATAAATAGAGTCAATTGATTTCTGACAAAGAAAAAAAGGCAATAGAATGGAGGATATATAATCTTTTCAACAAATTTTGCTGGAATAATAGGAAGTCCACAAGGAAAGAAGGAATCTAGACGCAGACTTTATTTACACTCTACAAAGATAAACTCAAAATGAAGCATAGATCTAAATGTAAAATATAAAACTATTAAACTCCTAGAAGTTACTTTGGTTGCAGTGATGGATTTTTTTTTTTTTTTTTAAAGATTTTACTTATTGTTTTTAGAGAGGGGAAGGGAGGAAGGCAGAGAGGGACAGAGACATCAATGTATGGTTGCCTTTCACCTGCCTCCAGCCACTGACCTGGCTGGAAACCTGGCTTGCAACCTGGTTATGTGCCCTGGCTGCGGAGTCAAACCAGCGACCTTTGGATTCGCAGGCTGGCACCTTTCCACTGAGCCACCAGCCAGGGCTGATTTTCCTATATAACACCAAAAGGCACAATGCTTGAAAGAAATACTTCTTAAGCCAAACATCATTAAAATTTTCAAAAATTTCCATTTTGTGAAAGATCCTGCCAAGAAAATAAAAGCCACAGACTAAGAGAAAATATCTACAAAAGATGTATTTGATAAAAGAGTTTCCTAAAATATACAAAGAACTCTTAAAATTCAACTTCTAGAAAGTGAACAATCCTATTTTAAAATAGACCATAAGCCCTGGGCAGTGTGGTTTGGTTGATTGGATCATTGTCTCAAAAATCGAAAGGTCATAGGTTTGATCCCCAGTCAGGGTACATGCCTAGGCTGAGGGTTTGAACTCAGGATGGGGTGCTTAAGAGAAGCACCGATTGATGTTTCTCTCTCACTTTGATGTTTCTCTCCCTCCTTCTCTCCCTCATTTCCTCTCTTTGTAAAATCAAGAACACATATCACCAGAGAAGATATACAGATGGTAAGTAAACACATGAAAAGATGGTCCACATCGTATGTTATCAGGAAATACAAATAAAACAACACCAAGATAATTCTACATATGTGGCTGAAATCCAGGACACTGACAACACCAAAAGCAGTGAGGATGTAGAGCAACAGGAACTTTCTTTCTTTAAAAAGAAATTATTAGCCCTGGCTGGTAGCACAGTGGGTAAGGCGCCAGCCTGTGAACCCAAAGGTCGCTGGTTCAATTCCCCAGCCAGGGCATATAACCAGATTGCAAGCCAGGTCTCTAGCCAGGTCCGTAGCTGGAGGCAGGTGAAAGGCAACCATACTTTGATGTTTCTGTCCCTCTCTGCCTCTCTCCCTTCCCCTCTCTCTAAAAATAATAAATAAAAATTTTAAAAATCTAGTTTCTTTTTAAAAATCTTTTAAAAATTAAAAAATAAAATAATTTATTTATTTTTAGAGAGCGGGGAAGGGAGGAAGGAAGAGAGAGAAACATCAATGCGTGGTTGCCTCTCATACACCCACAACTGGGGACCTGGCCTGCAACCCAAGCATGTGCCCTGACTGAGAGTGGAAAGTGTCTTTTTGGTCCATAGGCTGGCACTCAATCCACAGCAGCCAGGGTGAATAGCAGGAATTGTCATTCATTGGTGGTAAGAATGCAAAATGCTACAGCCACTTAGGAAGACAGTTTGACAGATTCTCACAAAACTAAACACGGTCTTACCATATGGCCCAACAACTTCAGTCCTTGATTTACCCGAAGAGGTGAAAGTTTGTGTCCTCATGAAAACCTGCACACTGATGTTTATAGCAGCTTTATTCATAGTTGCCAAAACTTGAAAGCAGCCAAGATGCCCTTCAGTAGGTGAATGGATATGTGAAGTGTGGTAATCCAGACAATGGAATGTCATCCAGTGCTTAAGTGAACCAGTGAAGAGGAATGAAGGGACCTTAAATACAAACTACTAAGTGAAGGAAACCAATCTGAAAAGGCTACATACTCTGAGACTCCCCCCATGTGACATTTTGGAAAAGGCAAACCTAGGGGGACAGTAACAAGTTTAATGGCTTCCAGGGGAAGGTGGAAGGGAGAGCAGCTAGGCCAAATGAACAGTTGTTCATTTGTTCCTTCATGGATACGCTTTTTTGAGCACCTGCTCTGTGCGGGGCCTAGCGGCCAGGCAGAGGGTGGTCTTCTCCCACACAGAACTCTTGGGAGGATAGGGTGGTAGAACCCCAACCAGGAGAACAGAGAGGGACAAGACTGCCAGGGAAGCCTGCTCAGGCATCTTGAGGTGCATGGAGGCCCCAGTGTCCAAATAGCATCAGGCTGAGAAGAGCCAGAGTCCAGAGTCAGAGCTGTGTGTCAGTGAGGTTGCTCGGCATCAGGGATCATGGCTCGGCACAAAGTAGCTTAAGTCTGAAGCAGACATGCCATCATCATGAGGCTTGTTCCCTTGTGTAGAAAGCTCAGGGCTGTGATCAGATACGTGGGCCCTGTGTCCCTTCTGATGTGATGCACTGAGAAAGGCACATATCCCTCCTGTGGCATTCTTGCCAGAAATGAACCCCAGCTAATCAGGCAAAAGACACATCAGGCCATCCAGACCAAGGGCCACAAAATAACTTACTGGTGTTCCTCAACACCGTCACAGTCACTTCCAGCCAAAATGGAAGCATAGGCAGATATGCTCTGCGTCCTTCCACAACCATAAGAAGGCTTACATCTACCTCAAAACAAAAAAATAACCAGAAAATTGAATTGCTTGGAAGTCCAACAAAGATATAAAGAAACAATATTCATCAAGACAGGGAGGGTGGGTGGAACCAAAGCAGGGGGAATAGGATGTGGTGGTGGTGACAGCAAGGCAGCGAGGCAGTGGCTGTGGGCCCTCAGAAAGCGCAGTCACACATATAAAAGCTAGGAGGGACACCTGAGGAGCAATCCCAGTCCCAGGCCAGACTGCACAGCTCACAGTCCCAGCTGTCGGGAAATAAAGCCACATTGTTTCTGGCTGTGAAAACCAGTGGGGTCTGGGCCAAAGGAAGAAACTACTACTAGTCTCCCATGAGAGTCTGTTTAGAGCCCCACCACCCTGGTCCTAGGGTTCCCTGGTTCCCTGCAAACCCATCCACCCTGGGAATCATCACCAGGGCAATAGCTAAAGGGGTGCCAGTTGCATATGGAAAGCAGGTGAAGTGAGGGAAAAGGGGACAAGTGCTGAGCAAGCAGCATTGTTCCTTCTCAGACCCCTCCCTCACATACAGTGCCACAAGATGGTGAAACCAGTCGCCTGGCACTGAGGAATACCTAAGGCTGCGCCCCTTACAACATAATAGGCATGGCAACTATACCTAAGACACAGAGGCAAGCAAAGGAAGCTGTCAAGTTGAGGAGACAGAGAAGTATGGACCAAAAGAGGGAACAGTTCAAGGTTCCAGTGGGAGAACTAAGGGACAAGGTGATAGCCAACCTAACAGAGCCCGAGTACAAAACAATGGTGATAATGATGCTCACAGAAATGATTGAGGGAAGAGTGAAAGCTATACTAAGTGAAATGAAGAAAAATCCACATGAAATCAATGGTGAAGGGAAAGAAGCCAGAGTTCAAATAAAAGATTTGGAACATAGGGAAAAAATAAACAGTCAACTAATACAGAATGAAGAGATAAGAACTTTGAAAAAATGAGGAGAGGCTTAGGAACCTCTGGGACAACTTTGAATGTACCAACATCCAAATCATAGGAGTGCCAGAAGGAGAAGAGTAAGAGCAAGAAGTTGAAAACTTATGTGAAAAAATATTGAAGGAAAACTTCTCATATTTGGTGAAGAAAACAGACATAGAAGTCCAGGAAGCACAGAAAGCCCTAAACAAACTAGACCCAAAGAGGAACCACATCGACACATTATAATTAAATGCCAAAGATTAAAGATAAAGAGAGATTCTTAAAAGCAGCAAGAGAAAAAGCAGAGAATTACCTACAAATGGGTTCCTATAAGACTGTCAGCTGATTTCTCAAAAGAAACTTTGCAGACAAGAAGGGATTGACAAGAAGTATTCAAGGTGATGAAAAGCAAGGACCTACAACCAAGACTACTTTACCACCAAAGCTATCATATAGAATGGAAGGGCAGATAAAGTGCTTTCCAGACAAGGTAAAGCTAAAGGAGTTCATCATCATCAAACCCTTATTATGTGAAATGTTAAAGGGACACATTTAAGAAAAAGAAGAAGATCAAAACTATGAACAGTAAAATGAAAATAAACTCATAAATATCAACTGATAAATCTAAAAACAACAACAAAAAACTAAGCAAACAACTATAACAGAAACAGAACCATAGATATGAAGATCATATGGAGGATTGTCAATGGGAAGGGGGAGAATAGGGGAAAAGGTGCAGGGATCAAGAAGCATAATTGGGCCCTGGCTGGTAGCACAGTGGATAAGGCGCCGGCCTGCAAACCCAAAGGTCGCAGGTTCGATTCCCCAGCCAGG
The DNA here is from genome assembly GCA_004026585.1 of Noctilio leporinus. Taxonomy (NCBI): domain Eukaryota; kingdom Metazoa; phylum Chordata; class Mammalia; order Chiroptera; family Noctilionidae; genus Noctilio; species Noctilio leporinus. The sequence goes on from PVIW01002586.1 coordinate 67,357, forward strand.
GCAACATAACAAGGTTGCGAACCAGGTCTCCAGTCAAGTCTGTGGCTGGAGGCAGGTGAAAAGCAACCATACATTGATGTCTCTCTTCTTCTCTGCCTCTCTCCCTTCCCCTCTTTCTAAAAATAATGAAATTAAAAAAAAAAAAAAAAGCAGAGTCTAGTTAAAAAAAAAAAAAAGAAGCATAATTGATAGGTACAAAATAAATGGGGATGTTAAGAAAAGTATAGCAAATGAAGAAGCCAAAGAACTTATATGCACGACCCATGGACATGAACTAAGAGGAGGAATTGCTGGAGGGAAGGAAGGTCCTGCCTGGAGGAGGGCAAAGGGGAAAAATTGGAACAACTGTAATAGCATAATCAATAAAATATACTTTCAAATAAAAATAAAAACAAAAATCAGGAAAAAAGTGTTAAGATCATGAACAATGAGGACAGACTGAGGCTGCCCAATTGTCCTGGACTGGAGGACACTGAGGACACATGAGCTTGAATAGGTTCATGAACCAGAAAAATAACTTTCTGGGACAGTTGTTGACATTTGGAGAATGTCTGTAGAGGTTAACAGTCATGGATCAATGTTACTGTCCTGGTTTTAATCATGTGCTGTTATTATATAACACGGCAACAGTTGCTAGGGAAGAGTGTAAAAAGCAGTCTTTGTACTATTATATTTTTAGATTTTATTTATTTATTTTTAGAGAGAGGGGAAGGGAATGGGAAAGAGAGGGAGAGAAACACAGATTCGAGGGAGAAACATTGATCAGTTACCTCTTATACGAGCTCCAAACAGAACCAGTGACCTACCACTGTGAGAAGATGCCCAACCAATTCAGCCACACCAGTTAGGGCCATACTATGTTTTAAAATGTATAATTCAGCCCTGGCTGGTGTGGCTCAGTAGATTGAGTGCTGGCCTGCAAATCAAAGGGTCACCAGTTCAATTCCCAGTCAGGGCACATGCCTGGGTTGTGGCCAGGTCCCCAGTTGTGGGCATGTGTGAGGCAACCACACATTGATGTTTCTCTCTCTCTTTCTTCCTTCTCTTCGCCCTCTCTAAAAATAAATAAAATTCTTTTAAAAAAATAAATAAAATATATAATTCAATGAGTTTTAGTAAATTCACTGAGTTGTGCATTTTCATCACCCCAATTAGCTTCCTCACCCTTGCAGCCCCAAGTCACCACTGAGCTGTTCTGCCTCTATTGTGTCACCTTTTCTGGACAGTTTAGATAAAGGGAATGATATGAAATGTGGTCTTTTATGTCTGGTACATTTATCATGTTTTTGAGGTCTTTGTACTATTTTAGTGGAAGAGTTGGTGATACCTGAATAATACCTTTTCTTCTTCTTCTTCTTCTTCTTCTTCTTCTTTTTTTAGTTTGGATCTTCTTTTTCTTTCTTTCTTTCTTTCTTTCTTTCTTTTTTTTTTTTAATTTTATTGTTGTTGTATTACATCCATCCCCTTTTTGCTCCCCTCTGTCCCCCTCCCCACCCACCCATTCCCCCCGAAGTCAATCCCACCTGTTGTCCATGTCCATGGTTCCTTTATATTAGGTTCTTGTCTAAGCTGCTCCCCTTTCTTGCCTCTGCCTCTCCCCTCCCCCCAACCCCCTTCCCTCTGACCACTGAAGGCCTATTCCTTGTACTGAATAACACCTTTAAAATGGCTGAAAATATTGTATCAATGTTGATGTCTTAGTTTACATAATGGAAATGTGGTTATATAAAATTTCAATGTGAGAGGAAGCTGGGTGAAAGTGTGTGGGAACTGTACTATTTTTGCAATATCTTGCAAGTAAAATAGTTTCAGAATAATATTTTTCCTTTTTTTCTCTTTTAAAAATTTTTTTTTGTTTAGGATTTTATTTATTGATTTATTTATTGGGGAAGAGATGGAGGGAAACATAAACATGTGGCTGCCTCTTGTGCACTCCCCACTGGGGACCTGTCCTGCAACCCAAGCATGTACCCTGACTGGGAATCAAACCAGTGACCTTCTGATTCGAAGGCCAGTGCTCAATCCACTGAGCCACACCAGCCAGGCTCTTGTGGGGTTTATTTATTTATTTACTTATTTATTTTTAAGTTGAAGCTTAGGGTCTGAGTTGTGCACTGCTTATGAGCTCTATCATGCCAAAATTGTGATTTCTTTTCAACATAATGGCTCTGGTGACCTTTCCACTCCCCAGCTCAGGTTCCAGAAGGTTCATCAAAGCCATGCAGGGCCGTAGTGCAGAGGGCGTACATCCTGAGTCACAGAGGCCGTCCTGCTGTCCTGCTAGGGTCCAGGGCGGAGCTTTCTCTCTTCCCTCCTGAAGCGCTGTGGATGCCTAAGCCACCGCCCAGGAGGGGGCGGCCTGGGAGTGGCTGGTGCCTGGAGGGCCCTATGCTGTGCCTCTGTTGCCTGAACGGACTCAGCCCAGGCAGAGGTCTGGGAGGCCCGAGAGCTCAGAGGGAGGGAGGTGCAGATCAAGGGACTTGAGGAGGCCCCCAGGGCTGAGAAGCAGGACTTCCTCAGAAACTGCTGTTGTCCATCAACTTCCTATTGCCAAGGCAGAAGTGAGTGAGGGAGGCTGTTCAAGCCTCAGAGGAAACAAGAGCTTGGCAGAGAAGAGGACCAAACATGTACAGGAACCCACGGACCCGCACTCAGGCCACAGACGAGCTGCGATTCACTCCCAAGCACTGGGACCCTGAGAGAGACACACAGGCATATTACATGCTGACTGACAGGCCCACTCAGTGTGCTGGTCGCCTGCAAGCATGTGTCCCATTCTTCAGGAGACTCAGGGCTGGAGGGGAGAGCAGAGCAGGGGCTGTGGTCAGGGCAGGTCTCAGGGAGGAAGAGGCTGAGTGTGCAGCTAGAAGGCTACAGAACACATTGTTCCCTGGCACGCCTGTCCATTTTTAAGCATCTATCTGAATCCTCTTCCACTGAGCTCCTACTGGTCAAACCTGGTCCTGAACAAGGCGGATCCTGGGAGCCCCAGCCCTGTTCTTGAGGAATATGCAGCGCCTCCAGGAGGGGTAGCAACAGATTGGGGAGGGGGAAGGGGGCCAGAATGGCCAAAGGGCACTAGGTCAGGAAGGTAAAAGGGTACACAGCCTTCTGACTGGAACCTGGGCTTGGGACAACAGGAAAGGAGGCAGGGTAGAGGGGACAAAGGTGTGGAGGTGAGGGGGCACTAGGCCTCCTTGGTGACCCAGGACCTGCCGATGACCTGACCCAGCAGCTCTGTCCCTGGCCCTCCTATGGCGTGGCCAGCGCTTGCTTGTGACCTTGCCAGTCCTGCCTGTGCTTGTGTGTCAGTCCAGACTGTCATCCTCCTCCAAACCCACTTCAAAGGGGCATGAGACAAAAGAAGAAGTGGTCTCACAGCATGGGAAGGCTGAATGGCTGGTCCAGGTGAGGTGGCCTCAGGGTTCCAGAATTTTAGTCACCTCTTCTGTCACAGGGCCCCTGGTGGACTCCATCCTCCACAGCTGGTGTGTAGCCACCAGTGCTTCAGCAATGTCCCTCCCCACTCTTAACTCCCCTTTCTAAAGTTCCAGAACTGCATTTCACCACCTTGAGTCAGCCTTGGCTCCACCACAATCAGTTTTGGCTCAAATGTTCCTCCCACAGTCCTGGGAGAGGCAGGGGCAGCTCTGTCCAGCCCAGGGTCAGGGCCTCAGGAAGGGGGGCTGCCGGGCAGACGGAAACGGTAGGGGACTTTCCCAGGGTCAGAGGCCCAGAGAGGATGAGTTCAGCTGGCCTCAGTGGTCTACCCCATCTTGCCAGGTTGCCTTCAGGACTGCCTGTGAACATTGAGTCCAGGCAGCTGAGAGGCTGGTGGGCAGCAGGCTTCCTGGAGGAATTGAACACTTGGCTGTGCCCAGTGTGGGCCGGTGGCTTAGGTGGCCCTTCAGTCTGAGTTGCATGGTACAAAGCAGCCCTGTTTGGGGGTGGGGAAAGTGGGTGTTAGGAGCAGGTAGCAGGTCAGGGATGGAAACCCATGAGGAGCCTTTGACCTTTGCCTGGGTGAGACATGACTGGGGTGTGGCAGGGCTTGGAAGGGGGCGGGGCTCTGGGAGTGGATGTGACAATGAACAGACTTGGTGATGGGTGGGAAGTGGTGGTCATGGGCACCCAGGTAGGAGCCTCTGGTTTCCTGAGGCCGGGTCTAGAGGGCCAGGTGGGACCTGCAAAGGTTTCAGGGCCTGGAGAACACAGGGATCATGTGGTGCTGGAGCATGTCTGGTGGCCTGCTGCAGTTCTGTCTGCAGAGGGCTTGGCACAGGAGCTGGAAGGACTGGGAGGAAGTGGCCATGCTGTGCCAGCCAGCTGCTCTGTGTGCCCAGACCAGACCCATCTGACCCTGGTTTCCTTCTGCTCAGTCTGACCAGGCTCCCTGCTCTCTCTGGCCATGGTCACGCCCCTGCATACGTGCTCCATTTCAAAGGGGCGGGAGAGTAGGCTGCTCTTCCTTTCCTGGTAGCCCCGGAGCAGCAGCCAGACAGGGGCTGATAAAAGCTTGCAGCTAGCCCTCTTACGCACCAGCTGGCCTGACAGAGCCACCAGCACCACCATGAAGGACGAAGTGGCTCTTCTGGCCACTGTCACCCTCCTGGGAGTCCTGTTGCAAGGTGAGCCGGCTCCTATTTGGGAGGTGGGTTGGCCTCAGGCACCTGCAGCCTGCCTTCTGCCCCGCAAGGCATGAGGGGTACTGGAGGGCCCAGGCCCAGATGAGGGACAGAGGTGGGGCCCCCAGCCCAGGCCCTGGTGTCCAAACTCCTCTAACCCTGATGATACTAGTACTGGAGGCTAGGATGCCCTGGGGCTGAGGGGCTTACCACTTCCCAGCCAGGGTGAGGTAAGCCCTAAAGGGACGTCTACAGGGCAAGCTGAAACCTGGGCAGGGACAGGCTGACAGGGCAGTGAAACGGGAAAGGCCCCTGAGGGATGACTGAAGTAGGCACGCCAGGCCCCTCCACCGGCATAAAGCACCCTGGAGGAGGCCAGGGGCTTCCAGGGAGCAGAGTTCACCAGGACAAACGGGCGGTCTGGGGCCAGGTACAGACGTGGGGCAGACCTGGGCCTGATGCAGCCCTGTCACAGCCAGGCCTTCCCTTCTCCAGCTGTCCCACTCTGGGCATCCCAGCAGGAAAGCCCCATTCCCTGGCCTCCTTTCAAAGGCACCCTCTCCATGGTGGGACCACATGGGACTGGACAGGCTTTGAACTTGCTCCCTTGGGTCTGAAAAGATGTCTGCTTGGTGCCCTTCTCAGACTGGCCCTGTAATGCACATTCCTTGGCCAGGTACCCCATTGCTTGGGACACCTAGGTGTATGGGCTAGGACAAGGCATAGCCTGGGGAACAGGACTAAAGGGGCCAAGCAGACTCATGTCCAGCCACATCAGCAAGCTTGGCCCTCAGCCCCTGATCCTGGAGCCACAGGGCATCCCCCAGATACTACACTGTGTAGGCATGGGCACGCTTGGCACCCACAGTGCACCACAGGCTCTAGGGCCATAGGACTTATATATAGGAAGGCAGGTAGGACACCCCACATGGGGGCTGTGCAGAGAGGGCCTGGCTGGGGGTTAAAAGAAGGGCCCCTGCACACTCAGAACATGTCGGGCAGCCCACCCATGTGGGATGAGGGGTGGCAGAGCCTTTGGGGTTCTGGGTTGAGCTGAAAGAGTCACAGATGCCCTGGGGCAGGGGAGAGCATGCCTTCGATTTAGGCCATAGCACCTGAACTGAGAAACTGGGGGCCACGACAGTCCAGAAGCACTGGAACCCAGGCCTGAGGGTCTCTGGCCTGAGGCAGGGTCAGAAGGCTCCATAGGTGAGGGACCTTTGGCTGCCCTGTACCATGAAGGACACAGCCAGCTCTGCCCACAGGCTGGGTGGCACTCCCTTTCTAGGGACTGCAAAGCAAAGGCTGCATCTAGAGGGGGAACAGGAGGAGCTGGGTATTGGTTTCTATTTTGCAAGTCAAATGATTTAGAGGGAAAGTCTGAAGGCCTGCCATGGCAGGTGTCCTTGTGACTAGCATCCCCTTCCCCTAGATTCTAGGGTGCCCCAGTCTGCACCCTGCCCTTCCCATTGAGCTCCAGGGACACAGGGCAAGCCCAGAAAGGAGTGGGGCCAGGAGGTCCCTTGCAGAGGGGAGTCGTGATGAGTTCAGTGTGGAGGCAGGAGTAGAGGTGAAGGTGCAAGGCCAGATGGGAGGAAGGGGGCGTCAGGCTGCCAGATCTGACTTTCACACACTTCCCCTTCAGCCTACTTCTCGCTGCAGGTGATCTCAGCTCGCAGGGCCTTCCGCGTGTCGCCGCCAATGACCACCGGCCCACCTGAGTTCCAGCGCGTCTACCGAGCCCAGTGAGACGTGGTGGGAGGGGGCAAGCGAGCCCTGGGCAGGCAGGGTCTGAGATGCCCCTGCCAAAACCCTCACGCTGCCTCACCCCCACCACAGAGTGAACTGCAGCGAGTACTTCCCTCTCTTCCTGGCCATGCTCTGGGTGGCCGGCATCTTCTTCCACGAAGGTCTGGGTGCGGGGTAGGGGTGCACGCACTGGAGCCCCAAGGGTCCCACACCGGTACACTTATCCCTCCCCGCCTGGTCCTCCCCTAGGGGTGGCCGCTCTGTGCGGCCTATTCTACTTGTTCGCGCGCCTCCGATACTTTCAGGGCTACACACGCTCAGCACAGCAAAGGTGAGAACCCTGACAGGGAAAGACCGCCGTGGGGTGGGATCAGGACGGCGGGTTGGACAGCTGGTGGGACCATTTTGGAGGGCTGGAGGAGGGGGCCCGGGTGGAAGACCTGGAGGCGGTGCTGCCTGGCCTGCCCCACTGCGCTCCGCCCGCCCGCAGGTTGGCTCCAATGTACGCGAGCGCTCGAGCGCTCTGGCTACTGGTGGCCCTCTCGGCCCTCGGTCTGCTCATCCACTTCTTCCCTGCCTCGCTGCGCGCTGCGCTCCGAGACTACCTCGGGACGCTGCTGCCCTGGGCCTGAGACCAAGGATGCCGGGTCTGCCAGGCTGGAGAAGAGCCAGCCACCTGGAGTACAGGAGGGGTGCTGGCCCTTATCCAAGTATCTAATTAAAGTGCTGGTGACCAGATCCTGAATGCTCTCTCTGGGTCCGATGGGGTTGCGCTCTTCAGACTGTGGAGCCCAGGGGCCCAGCCCTGGGGACCCAGCAGTCTGGTGGGCTTCCCCCCACTGGCGGGGAACAGGCCAGCCTCCCCAACCTCTGGCAGGGGACCATAATGCCCTAGACCCATCCTCTTTCGCCCTGCTCCCAGATGCTGGGGTACCTCAGCCTGCCCAAGGGTGCCCAGTCAGTCTTATGGAGGTTCACCCTATGCCCCTCCTTCCTGTGGCCAGAGTTCTTCTGACCTTCCTGCTCCTCTGAGGCCTGCCCCTGTCTTGTCCTTTGGTCTTCCTAATAGACATCAGGGGCCCTTTCTTGTCAGGACCTGATCCCCAGCATCTAGAATACTGTAGATATTCAGGGCATGAAGCCAGGGAGCTCTGGGGACCCAGAACATGGTCAGTGTCCTCAAATTGGCACCTTTAAGAAAAAGTCCGGTGTCTTGAGGGACTGGATTGGGGGATGGTTTGCTGACCAGGACTAACATCAGAAAATAAAGAGGGTGGTGACTTTTAGCCAACTCAGCAGGGGAGCTTGCCAAGCAGAGCAACAATGTATTCAAAGGCCCTAAAATGTATCTGAAATAGGATGGGGTCAGTGGGGCTTTGGGAACCAAGGAGGAGGGCAGGGCTGGGACCTTTGAAGGAGAAGGAATGAGGAGGTGTGGTGATGCCTTCCATTTGAGAGGCCCCACCTCAGGCAGTGTGGATGGATGATGGAAAGCAGGGGCTGCACTTGGGGGTCTCCATGGAATGAGATGAGTGGGGAGGGCAGCTTTTGGGGGCTGGGGCCCTGGATGCCGAACCCTACTCCATCTGTAAGCGTGTAGCTCCTTCAAGGTGCTCCAGACCTAGATCAGACTGTCCTGCAGAAAACGGGCTCAAGGTTGTGCGAAGCTGTGCAGAGGTGGCCATGGGCGGACACAGGATGGCATGGCACCTGCCTTCCTCCCCCCACCAGCTGGAGTTCAGAGCACCATGTATGAAGCACACACTTTGTTAACCCTTTATTACAAGTCACGCTCTTATAGAAGTATATGTGGACTTAAGTGAAAAAATCAAATGTATCCAAGAATAAAAAACACAGCACATAAAGTAGTATATGCATTCCAGTGTTTGCGCCGGAGACAGCGGGCGCCCAGGAAAAAGCTCTTCAAAAACAGCCTGGCTCAAGCCAGCCAGCTGCATACGGTTCAGGGCGGCACATGCCGGCCTCAGGCACAGTGTGGGGACCACCGCCTCCTCCCGCAGCCGGGCGGGCGGGCAGCACCAGCTCCTGGGGCCTCCGGGCCAGCGGCAACCCCAGGCTGCTGAGAGGTGCCAGGAACAACCCCTCAGGCTGGGTGGGTCACGTCTGGCCCTCTGGGCACAGCAGCGAAGATATCCCTGGTGTCCTGGGCTTCAGGGCCAGTTTGTGGAAGCCCTCCCTCAGTCGGCCTTTTTCAGGAAGATCTGGAAGAGCCAGCCAGGGTCAGCAGGGGCCACAGAGCTGGCCCTGAGTAACTACTGGGAACAGCTCCTTGTTCCCTACGCCCTGCCCCGCCCTCCTCACCTCACTCAGAATGACCCACACCGGTGAGTCTGTCTGGATGGAGAGGCGCAGAGCTTCCAGGGGACCAAAAGCAGGGTCCACTTCGCCCTCTGCCACACCTTTGTAGAAGGAGCCTGGGAGTGGGGGGTGATGTGCGCTGAGAGTTTGCCCCAAGACCTCTCCTCTGGCCAGCCTATCCTCCCCCTCCATCCCAACCCCCTCACCTATCTGCAGGTAGCCATCAGGGCTCCGTGGGTACCGAAGGGTGGCTGAGCGGCCCTCCTGCAGGGCCTCTTTGTCGGACTGCGGGTTCTGGGGGTTAAAATCAAGAGGCTGAAGCCAGGGGCTGGGGGAGAGGCTGGCCTCAGCTCACAACCACACCCTGGCACACTCACATCAAAGGGAAGCACCTCCACCGAAGTGTTGAAGAGCTTGTCCTCTGGGTGTTCAATGTTCCCACTGCGGAAGAAGAACCTGCATCCAGGCAGGTCCATGAGCTGCTGTAGCAGGGCCACCGCCCAAGAATGCTGCCCAGCAGAGCAAGGGCCAGGGTCTGACTCAAAGGGATGCTGGTGATGGGCAGTGCCACTGAGCTTCTAAGTCCTATCTGATGTGGTCTACAAGATAGCTACTGTTATGCACTCCACTCTTTAGATAAGGACACTGAGGCATGGTTAGATTGAGTAATTTGCTGGGGGGGACACAGAAATTTGTGGTGAGGCCTGTACCCTGGTAGCCGCCCTGCCCCTCCCCTCAGAGGGCCCATGGATGCTGTCACTCACCGCTCAAGGCGCAGTGGCTGGAAGAAGCGGAAGCGGATGAAGTCCCCTGCAGCAGGTGTGAAGGCCCAGAAGAAATCCTCTCGTAGGTAGGCTTTCTCCAGGGTGAAGTGCTGGTATGTCTTGAGGCTCGTGCTCACTTCAGCTGGGGGATTCACATGTTCCTTTCGCAATGCCTGCTTCCCAAAGTCCTTGTCCTGTAGTGCCGGAGGGACAGTGGTACTAGAGTGGGGTCTAGGCTTGCCCTGCACTTGCCCCACCACAGCCCAGTCTCTGCCCATATTCAGCCGGGCTCATGTGGGGCACAGCCCACCTTCAGTTTCTGAATCTTGCCCGCCAGTGAGGAATGAGTGCCCACGTGCTGGAAAAGGGACGGCTTGAAGCGGATGCGGAGGTTGGCCTTCTGGCGGTCACAGTGCTTCTGCAGAGGGAGGGCAACATTCTAGGTCTGAACTCATGCCCCACCTCTGAGGACAGGGCCTTATCTTCTTGAGTCTGGAGTAGGCCTACAGACCCAGCCCAGGCTGGGGGCCGTGTGCTCTACCGCCCAGCCTGCCTCTGTGCAGCCCCTGCTCACCGCGTCCTTCTCAGGGTTGCAGACCTTCACCCACAGAATATGGTCCAGGAGCCAGTCAATGGGCTTGTCCCGGTAGAACATGAGGATGAATTCCACAATCAGGCTCAGGTCCAGCGACTTGAACATTTTTCCTGATGGAAAAGGTGGGGAATAGAGTGCTTGTTCTTGGTCCCTGTGAGGGCCACTGGGGAGGGTCCCATGGCAAACCCTGTGGCCAGCTGCAAGCAAGTATGGGCACCAGAGGCCAGGCAGTGACTCTGAGGGCGAGTGGTTACAGTCAGATGCAGCTGCAGTGGCCACTCTAGGCAAAGGCTCCTAATGTGACATTGCTGGGTATGGGGTATGGGGCCTGGGGCAGGACAGCAGGTATTAGGACCAAGAGGCAAAGGAGGGTGGGTCTGAGGGGCTCTGTTCAGGTTGGTGGGTGCAGGTGGGGACACACCAATGAAGCCCAGCTGGGAAAACTCCAGGATCATCCAGTCCTCGGAGGGCTGCTGTAGTGCGAAGTTCTTCATGGTGCTCAGGTAGTTGGGCTTGGCCACTATGTCATCCTCCAGCTGCACAGTGAGGGGCAGAGGGGGCTGGGACTAAGGACGGGCACAGAGCAAGGTGGCATGCAGCCCCCAGGCCCAGCCAAGATCTAGGGGTGGGGGCAGATCAGGGTGTCAGTGCTGACCTGCACATAGTAGATGCCTTTGGACTGCGCATACATCATGAGGAAGCAGTAATCGAGGTTCTGTTTGGTCCTCCACCTGTGGGCCAGCGGTAGGGGCCTTGGGACCTCAGACACCTCCCCCTTGGTGTGGGGAGAACACCCCACCCATGTGCAGGGGTCCTCCATAGAGAAGCAGAAGTACTGGGTGAGAAGGGTGCTGGGGGTACTGGAAAGGGATGGTGCTAGTACCTGACTCTCTCCTTGGGATCCCCAAAGGACTCTCGGAGTCGGGAGAAGTCAGGGTAGAAGTGGGGGGAAGGGGAGATGACCTCCAGGAGCCCAGAACGGATCTCCGTGGGGAACCTGGGGGAAAGAAAGGCCCAGTGGTATGCAGCCTCCAGGGCCTGGAGCAGGGGCAGAGCTGGGCCAGCCAGATCCTGTCCCTTTGTAAAGGCCCACTGGACAGACATCACCCACACCACAACCAGCCCCTGAGACAATGGGGCTTGAAAGGGCTAGGCCACCTCTACACATCCCGCTGCCTTTCAGCCAACAGCAGAAGCCCCCACCCCCAGAGTCTGCCTCTCCAATACCCCATAAAGGGCCTCCTCCCACCAGCCTTGCCACTGCCAGTACTCACAAGGCCTTGATGTTTTCTGTCACCACCGAGGTGTACTGCGGGTCAGTCTGTGGGGAGACGAAGCCCTCCCTAAGTGGCACTGCCAGCGCAAAAAGCCTGGAAGAAGGGGCTAGGGGCAGGAGCTGCGGCCTCAGAAGACCCTGTCACACAGGGAGGGAGCGCTTCCTACCCTGAGAGTGAGTGTAGCTGCGTCTGAGGCCCTCAGTTGCCTCAGGAAAGGCCTTTTGGGGAGGTGCCTGGCCCCGAGAGGTGGCGGGCACTAGGTAAATAGCATCTCCAGGAGGGGGCGCTAAAACGATTTTCCTTTTAACTTTCTATCTTGCTGAGTTTGTGAAGGAGACGGTGACTTTCAGATAGCTTTCCCTCTGGAATGTTGCCGTTTTCATTTCTCCTTCCTGGTATCTGGTGCCATGTGCCCCCCACCCCGTGTCCAGCCCACTCGCCTCGGCGATCAGCACCACGATGACCGAGTCCTCCTTCTCCTGCGGACTCAGCTCTGAGATGAGCGAGTGCAGCGTGTCCGTCAGATACGAATGCACCTCGCGTCGCACGCTGGGGATGCCCATCACCACAGACACTGCAGGGAATGGAGGGTCTGTCAGGCACGACACCTGAGCGCCCTACCCTGTGTCGGCCCCTCCCAACCCCTACCTCCAGTGCGGCCTTGGCCCACGCGCACAGCGGGCTGCAGGCTGCTTTCCTTGGCCAGAAGGTGCGGCAGGTGATGGAAGATGGTAGGCAGGTGCAGCACGTGCTTGTGTGAGACATTCCACGGCTTCAGTCGTGGGTCCTCTGGGTGGGTCAGGAAAGTGCGGGTCAGACAGCGGGACCTGGGACCCAGGGCCCGGCACTATCTCCACCATCCCGCCTGCACTCCAGCTCTCACCGGTTAGCCGGCCCCAGGTGCGATTGCTGTCTCTGTCCCGCAGCGCCTGCCTCTCTGACACGGCCCTCTTGATCTCGTCCAGCACCAGGTTGAGCTCCTTGGAGCGCTTGAGGCTCTCCTGCTCAGCGGCGTGCAGCCGGTCACGCAGCGCTAGGAACTCCCGCTGATACACATCCACCACATCGCCTGCGGGCGGCGGGCATGCTGTCACCAGAGGGCGCCCTAGAACCGACTACGGGCCCCTCGAAGGTGCCAGCACGCACATCTTCCTGTCCAGCGTGCCTGTTGGTGCGCTAAACCAGGGGTCCCTCTCCCCACCCCCGAGCCCGAACCACACAGCAGGAGGTGAATGTCAAGCTAGCAGGGAAGCTTCACTGGATATTTACAATAGCTCCCCATCGCTAACAATATGCCTGGGCTTCGCCTCCTGTCAGATCAGCGAGGGCATTAGAGTCTCACAGGAGCGCCAAGCCTACTGTGAACTGCGCATTAGGGGTCTAAGTGCGCGCTCCTTGTGAGGATCTAATACCTGATGATCTGAGGCGCAACTGAGGCAGTGATGCCAGCAATGAGGAGTGGCTGCAACTACAGATTATCATTCACAGAAGGTTTGGCTTCACAAAAACTGTGATAAATCTATTGCTTGTAGGCTCATCAAAACCTATCAGTGAGTGGCAGGTGACAATGAAGCTGCATCTGATGGCAGGCTATAAAGTTACCCCCCTCCCCCTCTATAGAAAAATTGTCTTCCATGAAACCCATTCCTGGTACCAAAAAGGCTGGGGACAGCTGCTCTAGACAATCTAGATATGTCTGTTCTCATACCTGCCACATTTGAGCTCTCCGGGGTGACCTATGGCACTCTGAAATCTCACTGACACAGTGGGGAGAAACGCCTCCACGGGCGGGGTTAGCCCTCTCCAGTACTCCATCCCTACCCTCGGTATTTTTTTCTTTGAGGAAGCATCCCAAGTAAGAGTGCTGCAAGGCCTCCTCTGGCATTCCTAAGCAGGGGCTGGAGAAGCCTCAGACTGAATCCTCCTCTTCCACCCCCGTGGCTCCTCTGGCTCCTCCTTGAAGCACCTGCTCCTTCCAGAGGGCGGTACACCTGAAGGTCCCATCCAGGGTACAAGGACCCAGCCCTTCCTCAAAGGCTTCTTAGCACCAGACCACTCACTTCGTTCTCTCAACCTCTGCACTTTGCTCCCTACCCTCCCTAACACAGGACACCACAGCAGCCCCATGCCCAAGGCCCTCTGCAGATCAGCAACTTCCCTGAACTCCCCTTCCCATCCTCCACATAGGACTGAGCCTGGACGCAGGTCTGTGACCATTGTCCACATGGTCATCATTGGTTGCTCACTTTGCGCTGGCCACCACCTCTGGACCCCCTCAATCTCATACCAGCCCCCAGCGCTCACATGAGCAAATGATGTTGAGCAACTCATCCAGGGTTACTCGGCGAGGAACTCAGCAGCAGAGAGGGACTGGTTCTGAGTGGCCCAAAACCTGCTTTTTTAGGAGACCTGTGTCAGAACCTCCAGCTGGGCCCAAGTTTTGGGCATTGGGGTGCAGGAGGGAGGAGCAGCATGGAGATGAGGCTGCCTGACAGGGCTGTGGAATCTCCAGAGTGCCTGTACTGGGCTCCATGGGTCAGGCAGGCAAGAAGGAGATCAACAGCATCCCTGCCGAGGCTGGGATGTGCACGGCCAGCCTTTCTGGCCATCTTCATTTCCTATCATACACAGCTCCTTCAAGGCCTGGTTTCAGTCTTCAAGTCCAGGAATCCTCTCCTGCCCACAGGCAGCTCTTCTGCTCCTCAGTCCCCGGTAAGTCACAGCCCCCAGAATGCCCTGGATGGTGTCACTCCCCACAGCTGTGGGTACCAGAGGTCACAGCCAAGGCCAAGTTTAGTCACCTCGGGACACAGCTACTTCTGCAGCACTGCATACCCAGCTTGCCCCAGACTCCATGCCTATAGCCAACCAACCTGGGGGACAGCCCTGCTGGTGGGGAAGGGGGCACAGCAGGGTGGGGGGTGGTTCAAGTTACCAAACATTCCAGGTTCTATACTGGGTTCCAAGGCCAGGTTACCCTGGAAATCTGAACCCTTGAACAGGAGTTGGCCACCCCTCATGCTGGTGGGGTAGGTGCTGAGGCTCAGCAGGAGGCAGTTCAGAGCTACTCGGACACTAGGACATGGTAGGTGGCCTCCCTCCTGCCTGAGTCCCCACCCACCTACCCATTGGTCCCTGCTGCCCTCCCCAGGGCAGTGCAGCCACTAAGTCCTGCCCAATGCAGCCTCTCGAATGAAGCCTTTGTGAAGCAGAGGGATGTAAGGAGGTGTCTTCCCTCTTGTCCTCCCCTTTCTCTGATCTTTCAGTAGGATGAGCTCAGTTTAACCTTAGTCTGCCCAGGGTGGGCAGGCCAGGTGGGCAGCAGACCTCATTGCTGTCCTGCATCACCCTGACTGCCAAGGCCTGGGCACAGCCTCCTCCACACCTGGGTTGCCCTTACCAGGGGCCTCCCTCTGCCCAGGTCCTCAGCTCCCTGCATTTGCTGAGGTGATGGGCCCTGGGAGTTTCTGGGCCTGGCTTCTGCCCATGTGGATCCTTTCATCATTTCTCTCAACACCACAGGCCCTGTCCCTCAGCACCCTGCCTCTGCGCTATAGGTTGCCTGCAAGGTCCCCAGCATGACCCTCTCCCGTGGCTTCTTGCTTGTGGGAACACTCTTTCCTTGCCTGTCAAAGCCAGAGCCTCAAGCTCTCTGATTGCCTACCCAGGGGCTGAGCCTTAGGCCCAAGCTTGGCCAGGTCCTGGTGGCAGCCGCAGTGCTTGTGAGCTGGGCAGTTGGCCTACAGTGGTGAGTGGGCTGGGAAAGCAGCTCAAGTGATAAGAAGGGCAAATTCTTGACAGTCCCTGGTTTGGTGGGGCTGGGGAGCAGTTCGTGGGAACTAGGTCTAAGGGGACCTGGTTCCTCCTTCTTCTATCCATACCTTCCTACTCTAGGGGGGTGGGGTAGGGGGTCTGGTCAGCTGCTGGGGGTCCGGCAGGATGGGACTGCAGCTGGGGCCACACTGTGAGAGTTTTTCTAACCGAAGGCAGCATAATTAGGATCCTGCAGCACATGGACCGCATTATTCCCTCTGGTCCCCTTTGGCTGAAGAAACAGACCTTGTGCCTCATACTTAGGGAAGGGGAAAGAGACTCGGAGGGGCACAGGTTGGAGCCAGGCCCAGTGAAGGTCTGCTGTTAACCCACAGGTGGGGCAGGGGGTGGAGAGGGGGCAGGTGTTCGCCTCCTCTCCAGGACTTACACTCATTCTCCCAGAGGTCAAGAAGGGCATCCAAGCCCTGGCCAGGTAGTTCAGTTGGTTAGAGCATCATCTCATAGGTCAAGGTTGTGGGTTCAATCCCCACTAAGGGCATATATCTGAAGCAAACAATGAATGCAGAGGTAAATGGAACAACAAATCTTATCTCTTTCTGTCTCTCTCCTGCCCCTTCCTTTATCTCTCTAAAATCAATCAATAAAAATTAATAAAAAAGAGGGGCATCCATTGCTGCTGGAGTAAGGAATGTTGGAATGCTGGGGAGTGCTGTGGGGCTGAAATAGCCCCCTGGAGGATGGAAGATCTGCTGTCCTCCCTGGGGACAGGCCTTCAGTAGATCCTTGGCTGAGGGCTACAACTTGAAGGCTAGCAGAGCCACTGCACAAATGAGCTCAATGCTGGATACGAAACCCACACCCAGGGCTGGTCTTGCCAAAGCCTACACATCCTTCCTGGCCCAAGGCTTCCAGGATGCCACCTTCTTCTGCTGCCTCCTTCCTCTCCGGCTACCTGCCCACCTCTCCCCTTCCCTACAGACCCAAGTTCCTCTGTTTTTACCCAGGTATTGGTGCCTGGGCTCCCCACCTGCTGCAAACTGGAAGCCAGGGTCCAATGTGGCCTCAGCCTGGCTTACTCTGGCTTCCCCACAGGCTTAATACAGTTGTCTTCAAGAGTCACGTAAGAACCCAGACTCAGGCTTTCTTTTGAGGCCTCCAAAGATCTAGTCCTACCAGACCCCCAAACAGTGACAGCCCTCAACAAGGAAGGTCCAAATCACCCTCTCAGTGCCCCTCAGGCTCCTGGGCATGCCCAGAGATGAGGAGCCCTGCACTTGAGCCCCCCCTCCCCATTCTTCAGCTGAGGGTGCTCTCATCCCCGCAGGACTTTGGAGCGCCAGCCTCCTCAATGCCCCTTCAGGAATGATGGAAGCACAATGCAACCACTGGAATCCCCTCACTCCACTGCTCTGGGCACTGGCTCCCCCATGACAGCCAGGTGACCAAAGAGGGTGTCCTGGTGGGGCTTGCACTGCCGTCCCAACACCAGGTAGAAAGCCTGCAGCTGCTGTGGAAGGCCCACCGAAGCTGTCCCCTGGCCAAGGATGGGGTGCAGGGGCTCCTCACTCCACCCACTGTCAGATGTAGCCCCACCTTGGCCCACATGCCAGTCTGCTTGCACAGTCCCTCTTTCAAGGGTCCAAAGAGCCGTTTCCAGGTGACACACTCCGCCTAGGGACCTACAGACAACTCTACCCCTGGCATGCCCTCCCTGTGCCAAACCCTGGCCTTCACCCAAACAGGACTGCGCTGGGCTGGGCTGGGCAGGCAGGAGCAGGTGAGGGCTGCCTGGGCCTGGAGGGTCAGGAAGGATTTAGCCCCTCCCCCAGAAGCCTCCTCCAGCTTCCCGGAGGGTGGTGTGGGGGAGCAGGGAAGCAGGAGGCAGGGGTCAGGCAGAGGGTCAGTTGGCCTCAGCCTGGACCTGCTTAGGCCTGCAGTAAGGCCAGGAGGCAGGAAGGAAGCAGCTTTTCCTGGTGCCTCCTGTGCAGCCCTAGCCATCCCAGCCAGCACCAAGGATGACTGGAGCCAGTGCTGGCGCCTGTCCCCCACCTCCTACCCCCAAGTGTGCTGGCCAGGTTTAGAGGTCCATGCTGGTGGACTGGCAGTTGGACCAAACCTCAGGTTAGGGGTGATGGCCCAGTGAGACCACATAAAGTGAGTTAACCGGAGCCTGGTGCTGGGCTGGCTGCTCATGAGGCCCTCCACACCTTCCTGGCCCAGTAGCCACAGGATGGCTGGCCCAGTACCCAGGAGCGCCCTGTGGGGCGGATGTCCGCTGCAGATGCCCCAGGAAGCAGCCGCCGTAGTGGGCTGGGGTGAAAGGGTGGCGTAGGGTAGAGGGTCGCTGCTTGGATGTCTGGCTGTGCCCTGACACCTGTCTCAGGAACAATGTCTACTCCGGCCCTCTGCCTGGAGCTGGTACCTTGGGAACCACTTGCCACAGCCGCGGCTGTGACCTTGTGTCTGTCCCTCTCTGATAACTCCTTCGTCCCCAGCTGCCCAGCGGGAGCGACCACCCCTAGCAGGGGCGTAACTGCTCAAGGAGGCAGGTCCCAGCGCCGCACGGGGTCCCTGCCATGGCTCGCCCCGCGGCCCAACCCTGGCCGGAGGAGAATTTCGTTATTCCGGCAGCAAACAAGTGGGGGCGAGGATAGGAGGGGCGTCCTCCCGCGCCGCCGGGCGGGGAAGGGGTGCCGCGTCGGCTTCCGGCCGCCTCCCGCGGCCACTGGCCTGACCCGCTCGGCCGCCGGCGCCCAGGTGCGCCCAGGTGCGGGGTGCGTGGCGGGCGCGGAGAACTCACCTTTCTGGCCGCCGAGGGCCGCGTACCAGGAGAGCGAGAGGAAGGCGCACAGGCAGAGCAGCAGCAGCGTCAGGAAGGTGCCATTGCGGAGCCTCATCTCGGGTGCGCGGCGGGCGCCGGCGGGGCCGAGGCCGCATGGCCCGGAGAGCCGGGGCCGGAGCTGTGCGGGGGGCGGCGGGGACGGTGGGGGCCCCGGCCCCGGGGCGGGGCTGGGCGAGGCCCGGGGCCGGGCGGGGCAGCGAACGGCTCCTCCGGGGCGCGGGGCGCGGGTCCAGGGCCTTTCTCCGCCGCTGAGCCAGGCCGGGCTGGGCAGGGCTGGGCGGCGAGAGCCGCGGCCGGGCCTGGATCCGGGCTGCCGCGGAGTCGGCGGCGCAGGGCGGGGCGGCCGGGATTTAAAGGGGCCGCAGCGCCCTCCGCGGCCGCCGGCCCCGCGAGGAGGAGGGGTGGGGAGCAGCTCCCGGCTCCCGGCTCTCTGGGTCCGGCCTCAGGTGGGATGAGGTGGGTGCCTTCGCGAGTGCAGGGCACTCGCTGAGGTGCCGGTGGCGCGCCCTCGCTCGCCCCCAACCCGAAACCCACCAGATCCGGAACCGACTCCGTTTACGCGGGGACCCACAGGCCTCTTCCCCAGGTCTGAGACGGGTCTACGCGGTGGGAGGGGAAGGTATGGTTGGAGCTGGTGCTGCCTCCATCCAGGGGAATCGGTGGAGTGGCCCTGTCTGCACCTAAGCCCAGGGCTACCTCCCCTCCCAGGACCTTAGAATCTAGTCGGCGGGGTGAAGGCATGTTGCGACAGAAGAAGCTCCTGCCTCCTGAAGTAGGGACGATGGGATGTTTTCAGGCGTAAAGGAGCTGATCTATGTTCAGGCGCTGTGCACGGTGACTGGCCCCAAGCCGGGCTGGCCTCCCAGGTGCCAGGTGCGGGTGGGCTGGCGGCTGGCACAACCACAGACGATGCGTCGGGGCCCCAGCCTTCCAGCTCTTCCTCTCCCTTTCTGCGTGGCGCTTACACCTTCACTCCTGTGCCAATGCAGGCTTTCCCCAGTCCTCTGTGGAACCAGAAAGGGGACAAACCCTAAAGCAATTCGTCCAGCAGGGGCTCTGGGCAGGCGTTGGGGCCTCAGCATCGTTCCCCAGAGTCCCGGTTCCTGGCGCTGACTGCAGTGAGCTGCGGGCCCTGGTGGGAGAGCCTCTCCGGGATGGGTCCAGAGGGGAAGACGCTGGGCATGTCTTCCTCTTTCAGTCCAGGCCCACACCTGGGGCAAGATGGAAGCCTGGGGTCAAGTAGGACCTGGGCCTTTGCCTCTGCAGAGAGTTTTCTGCTAGGGGCAGTTGAGGCAGGGCCTGCGGTTGAGTGGGGAGACTTGGTCCTGGGGCCTCCGTTTCCCTGCAGGCTGGATGAACCCGAGCTGAGGAGGCCGCACTGCTCTCCCAGCCTGCTAGTGCACTAGTGCACTCCACCAGCTGAGGTGAGCTGAGACTGACTGGCCTCATAGGGACCTTCTGGAGGAAACTGTCTTGAGTTCCTCTGTTTTCACAGGCATCTTCTGTACGTAGCAAGGGATAAGGTTTTTCATTTCGGTTGTGATACAGAGTTTAATTTTTTCCCCTAAATGTGTATTGATGTTTAAAACGAGTTGATTTAAGGAAACTGAACCAGTCAAAATCAAGGAGATGGCCTCTCGGTAACTAAAGTTTGGGAAGCCCACCTGAATCCCTTCCCCCCTCCCCCCCCCCATTTGCACTGAGCTTTGGGACAGGAGGAGCATGGATGGGAGTGGCCCAGGAGGGGGTGGAATCCTGCCCTAATGCCTGGAGACTGCAAGACCTCCCTCAGAAATGGGACTGTTGTGGGTAAGGGTGGGGGAGAAGGGGTGAGGTCTGGAGTGATGGGGGAGGGGAGGGAAGGGGCCAGACAGCAAAACTTATGGCTGAGCTGAGGCAACAACAGGGTCTGGGCACTGAAGAGATGCCCCCAGCCAAGCCCCCTGCCCCATCACAATCCCAGGAGGGCATCCCCTGGGCCACCCACCCACTGAGGGGCACACACTCACTGCCTGACTAGGAATGGGTCAGCACCTAGCTTGACTATCCTGCCAGGATTGCACACTGAGGGGCAAGAAGAGACATCTTGAAGCAAAGTGTGCTGCTACCACCAGTGGGGGTGGAGAGGGTAGAAGTATGAGGGGCTCTGTCCCCCAGGGCCTGCAGAAGTGACATCACAGTGAGGACTGCATGCGTCCACTGGGCCCTGCTGTCCCTCCCTGTAGCCTCTGCACTCCCAACTCTATCCTTTGAAACAGCAACGGTGGCCTGGCTCCTGGCCAGTTTTCCACAGCTCTCTGTGCCCTTACTGTAATGAATTCCTCAGAGGCTGCTGCAACCCTACTCCTCCAGCACTTCTAGGTAGGTGAGCTCTCCCTGTCCTCCTGCCACCCAGGATGGGACACCCCCCTCACCCAAGGGTTCACCATCTTCGCTGGGGACAGTAACACCGGCCACCCGCTCAGGAGGGAGAGTGGAGCCAGATGGGCACAGTAAGTCCTGCTTTCTCTCCCTACCAGGCTGTGGGCCTGCCTCCTTTGTTCTTGCTTCCCACGAAGTGAAAATGCCTTTGTGTTGGGATTCCATGCCAGCCCTCAGCCCACACTGCCTTCTGGAGGTTTTCTGAGACAGCCTCTGAAGGTGGCCACTCTTTCCATCCTTGGTCATGGGGCTTCTTAGCCCATGGCCCAGGGATCCCGAGTTGGGGAGGTCTAGGAGCTGAGACAAGATTAAAAAATACTACCTTTATTTTCACCAACCGCTAACTGAAACTTGGTATCTTCTTGAGTTGTGGATGGAGGCAGCAAAGTTTAGCAGAATTCACAATACTTGGAGCTGCCACACAGAAATCATAGGTGTTTTCATACCCACTGCAGGTGTGCACACACCTGAGAATAGCAGTTCCGTACTCACCACTGCCTGGGGTTTCTAATACTTGTTAGAGAAGCACAGGTATTTCTATATGGTAACTTTGTATGCGTTTTTATATTTTGGTATTTGCATTTCAGTACTAGCAGTCCTTTTGGGATGCACTGTACTTTGTGCATCTCAAAGCATGGTTCTAAGCAGGGGCCCTTCATCTCCTCTGGCTGCTGAGGGTGTCCTGCCTAGGCCCCACCTCATCCCTCTGCTTCTCAGGCTCACTCATCTGTCTCTGTTGGAGGAAGCCCCAGGCCAGCTGTGGGGGAGCTCAGTGAGAGATGGTGCCAGAGGCAGACAGGGTAGGGCAGGTCACCGGAACCTGGCACACCTTATCAGGAATTGGGTTTTTTACCTTGGAGCTATGGGTAAAAAAGCAGGAAAAGGAGTGGGGGTTGCCCTGGGGTCTGTACAGTCAGATTTCCATTTTGAA
Source organism: Noctilio leporinus (assembly GCA_004026585.1). Lineage (NCBI taxonomy): Eukaryota > Metazoa > Chordata > Mammalia > Chiroptera > Noctilionidae > Noctilio > Noctilio leporinus. The sequence continues at coordinate 88,654 of PVIW01002586.1, forward strand.
ATGATTACTTGGGCACAGAGAAGGGACTAGGGAGAGGCAGCAGGGAGACCAGCCGGGTCTCTTGTAGGGAAGGGAGTCCAGAATAAACCATTGTGGTATGAAAATTATTTTGAGCTGAAGGCATTTGAAAATAAGTTTTTTCCCCTAACAATTCAATTGTTCCGAATCCCCTCCGCAGGAGCAACCAGAGAAAGATCGATCTTATCACCTAGTAAACCCAGACATTATTACAAAACTATCCATCATATCTCTGATCTATTCTCCTAAAAGTCATTTGTTTTCCCTATAAATACCTTTCTCCCCCTCCTTTCCATCTACTTCCCCTATTAAGTTGGTATATAAGCCCCAGAATTCTAACTGCCGAGTACTTGAATAAAAATCTATTTTTGTTCTTCTTATTTGCTGTATGTCTGTTTAATTCACAATCCCCAACTATTGAACCTAAGAGAATAGGGGAGTTTTTGTTTGTTTGTTTTTTGCCTCCACATAGGCATTTAGGAGAGAAATGGTTTGGAGGAGAGGGGAGGTTAGAGATGAAAAGACGGGTTCAACACAATCTTTAGGGGGTTGTATATCTTTGAGGTCAAGAGCATGGACTAATTCTGACTGGTGTGTGGCTCAGTGAGTTGGGCATTGTTTGGAAAAGCAAAAAGTAACCAGTTCAATTCCTGGTCAAAGCACATGCATGGATTATGGGTCCTGTCCCTGGTCAGTGTGTATACGAGAGGGACAGATTAATGTTTCTCTCTCACATTGATGTTTCTCTCCCGTTCTTCCTTCCTTCCCCTCTCTCTAAAAGTAAATAAAATCTAAACAAAACAAAACAAAACAAAACATGAATTAGAAAGATAGCCTGCCTAGGTTTATAAGTCTGGCTCCACTCCTGTGTGGTACAAATTGTGTGACTTTGTGCAAGTTACTTAATCCTTTCTGAGTCCATTTTCCAAGGTAAGATGAAGGAGAATTATCCATTAGAATAGGCTTGATTAGGCTGCTGTAATCACCCCAAGTTTCTATGGTTTAATAAAGGTGTATTTCTCAAAGCTATATATCTATCAAGGGTCCCGGGTGCTCTGCTGATGGCAATGGCAGTTCCAGGCCAGGCTATGGGAAGAACCACCTGAACATTGAAGGCTTCCCCCAAAAGAGAACAAGAGCCCTAGAAGATCCAGCTTTTGCAAGTAAATACTTGGGCCTCTAAGTGACATGTTGCTTTGCTGTCTCAGGTCCTTGGCCAGAACTAATCACATGGTCTCACCTCAAGGGAATAGGTGAACTAACATATATAAAATATTCATAATGCTTTCTGGTATAAGAGAAGCACTACTTGAATGTTATTAATGTTATTGGGAACTGCTGTGGTTTGAGGACACAGCATGGCTACAGCTGATCCCCATGCTTCCAGCCTGCATTCTGGTAGCTGCCACTGCTGCTGTGGCCCCTGGGGGAGGCATAGGGTGTGGGGAAGTGGGGGCTCAGTACTTTAGGTTCAACTGACCAAGACCAAAATGAACTGGTTTAAGCCCTCTCACGATCTGGCATTGAGCCTTCGGGGACCCAGCAGCTCAGGTGCTGAGCTCAGTGTGGGCCCAGCTTGCAGGCAGACTCCAGCTTCCACGTGGCCCCAGTGGGCATTTCATCTGCCAACTTGGGTTACAGGTGTATTCCTGGCTCGGTGGGCTACAGTGGGTCAAGCTTTGGTCATGTGCCTGCCTCACCCTACCAACAATGGTAAGGGAAAAATGTATCCCCAAAGGAAAAGTTTCAATCAGGAAAAGGGATGGGAATAGGGGAAAAGGATGGGAATTGAATAGGGTGATGTGGGTTGGGAAGGGCTGGGCCCTGCTCAGTAGCCCCCAATTTCCCCTGTCACATCCCTTTGACAAGGTTGCTGTGGTGGCCACCCTGCCAACTTCTGGATCTGGTCTCCAGCCCTCTTTTCTCTCCTCAGATCAGGGCCTGCCAGGGGGTAACTCCTGGGCACCATACTGAGTACCAGGCAGAGCAGGGTGCTGAGGGCCCACCCTCAGCTGCCAGGGCCTGGACAGCCCTCCCTTCACCTGGTCACTTGTACAAAGCCTGGCTGCATCCCCTGTTGCGGGGTCAGAGGGCTGAAAGCCAGCAACCTGGCACAGCAGCCCTGCAGAGTCTTGGCTATGCAGGAGGTGGACGCTTATTTGAGGACCCCTTGCTGTCCTACCCCAGTGTCAGGATTGCAGGATAGGGGACACATGGTAGTCCAACATGTGCATGACCCCTAAGTCCCCTTCCCCTCAGAACATGCTACCTGAGCTCCTCACGTTCCAGATGCGAGGACACGGGCTGAGCAAAGGGGGTGCCCACAGCTAGCAGGGCATACAGGCAGGTGAAGGAACTGAGTCAGCCCGGAAGGCCAAGCTGTAGAAGGGGAGCACCAGCTCCCAGTGCGGAAGAGACCTTGGAACAACAGGCTTAGATCTCAAAGCCACACGACTTTTCCAGAAGGTTTTCGATGAAAGAAGAGGAGGGACAGATCCCTGAGCCTGACCCTCAGGGCTGCCCTCTCTATGTGACCCCAAACTTCTGGCCAAGGGAAAGCAGGGGTGTGGGGGGCGGCACCCTTTCACTGCTCCGCCAGGGACCGGCGCTCCCAGGCGAGTGTCTCGCGGACCTCTCGGCACCCCCTGCCGGTTTAGGAGGTCCCCCCACAACTCCGCCCCGCCCCCGCTTCTTCCCTTGCGCCTCCTCTTTCCGCTGGCGGGGAGCTGCTATCATCAGACCGCCATGCCCAGGCGCCTGGCTCTGACCTGGGTCGCTGTACGAACTTCCACGGCCCCCACTCTCACGACTCATGAGGCCTGAGCCCCGGCCGCTCCCTCCGGAGCTGCAAACTTTTTCCGGGCCCGCGAGCAGGGCTGGGACTCAGCGGGAAGGTCCCCAGCGCGGCGCGTCCGGCTTAGAATTCCTGCGGATCTTTGACACAGGGCCTTCTGACACATGTTTACGGACGCGGCCTCGCCTCGCACCAGGCCTCGGTCCGCCTCCCAGTCCCTCACCCAACGCTGCTGTCCCGGCCGCCCTGGGCGCAGGGCTGTTGAGACAACCCCGGGCGCGCCGCCGGCCCAGCGCCCTCAGGAGGGCGCAGGTGGTCCTTCCTCTCCGGGATCTCTTGCCCCAGCCAAGCTCAGAAGAGCTGCTCCCAGCCTCCAGCCACGTGATGTTACTAACTCTGTATACATGTTTCTTCCTGGCCTTATTTCCCAGTGACTTGAACCCCTTTTCTTTCTTTTTTATTTTTTTAAAGATTTTATTATTTTCAGAGAGAAGGGAAGGGAGAGAGACAGAGCGGGAGAGAGACATCAGTGTATGGTTGCCTTTCACCTGCCTCCAGCTACAGACCTGGCTGGAGACCTGGCTTGCAACCTGGTTATGTGCCCTGGTTGGGAATTGAACCAGCGACCTTTGGATTCACAGGCTGGCTCCTTATCCACTGTGTCACCAGCCAGGGCTTGAACCCCTTTTCTTTAAAAACGTCCCATCCCCCACCACAGCTCCTGACACACCTCTTGGCTAGGCTTTTGCTGGAAGGGCTTAAGGGGAGTGACAGCCATTGCTTGGGGATTGTCCCGAGGGGTAGTTGGGGGATCGCTCCAAGGACAGTTAGGATGAGAGGCTGTCACCGGAAGCAGGAGGCACAGGCTCCTGGTAGCAGGAGGAGCAGGAGAAAGTCAACAGGTGGAATGGTTAGGAACTGAGCATGGGTTTGTCCCTCCAGTGCAGTGTGATCCAGCGACCACCCCACCCACAAGTCTGGCCCCCCATGGAGAACAAACTACCCCTTGGGTCTGGGATCTGGAGGAGGGTGATTCCTGTGATCCTCAGAGCAGTGGCCTGGCTCCAGCTGGCCCAGCCCCCACCTCCAGGCTTGGCCTCCACACATCAAACAAAATACATGGATCTTCAGTAAATTATTATCAAGGGATAGGATTATTTTTGGAAGGAAGGGGGAGCTGAGGAGGTGGTTACAATGCACCAGACAGCAATGAACCAAATCAGATGACCTCCTGCCACCCCTGCTCCCAGAGTGCCCTGAAACTCCCTACTCAGGTCTCTTCCTGGCTCCCCACCCTTTCACCTCCACCTTGGCTTCTGGTCTGTCTTCTAACATTCCCACCTCCCAAGCTGATACCTTCACAGGCAGCCAAACAACAACTATCACACCTAGGGAGCATTACCTGAGAGGGAGCACTCAGGTCTTTCTGAAACAGAAAGTTGGCATTGGTGCTGCCTGTGGCTACCAGAACTAATAAGCAGAGACAGGGATTGAATCTTTTTTTTTTAATTAATTAATTTTTAAAGATTTTATTTCATTATTTTTAGAAGGAGAGGAAGGGAGAGAGGCAGAGAGGGAGAGAGACATCAATGTATGGTTGCTTTTCACCTGCCTCCAGCCACAGACCTGACTGGAGACCTGGTTTGCAACCTTGTTAGGTGCCCTGGCTGGGGAATCGAACCTGCGACCTTTGGGTTCGCAGGCCGGCGCCTTATCCACTGTGCTACCAGCCAGGGCGGGATTGAATCTTTATGGCACTTTATTCAGATGATCAGAGATCTGAGAAGACAGCTGTTATGTACCCTACCTAACACATCGTTTTCCCTTGAACTTTTAGAAGCAAGTTTATATAGGGGAAATGTGGAAATCTGGGAGGGAGAAATTCTTAGGGGGTGCTCAGATGTGCAGATATGCTGATTCTCTGGGAGGCGGCGCTGTTGAGGAGTCAGGAAGCTTTTTCCCAAACAGGCTCCTGTTGTCCGGGTGTTATCTTGTGTTATCTCTCCCCATCGGCATTAGTGTTCCTCCCTTTCCAGGATGCCTGTGGTTCATGGCCAGAGAGGCGATATGTGTTCTCTGGTTAGGGGAGAGAGGCATAAATCATTTGGCTAGGGAGGTAAGGTCTTGCAATTTGCCAGCTGGCTGTAAGCTGCTCAAACGATTAGGCCTTGTTTAATTTTCTTGTGTCACTTTTTTTGTGTCAGTTTTTAAAAAAATATTTATTATTTCCAGAGAGAGGCAGAGAGGGAGAGAAACATCAATGTATGGTTTCCTTTCACCTGCCTCCAGCCACGGACCTGGTTGGAAACCTGGCTTGCAACCTAGTTATGTCACCTGGCTGGGAATCGAACCAGCGACCTTTGGGTTTGCAGGCCGGCACCTTATCCACAAGCCAGGGCTTGTGTCAGTTTTTTTGTGGGTTTTTTGTTTGTTCATTTGCTTTGGTTTTAGTTTCTCATTCCATCTGCCCAGGAACTTTCCTAGCTGCTTATTATGATCTACTCCAGCCCCACTCAAAGATAGGGGAACTGAAGCTGGTCATTTGCCCAAAGATGGCAGGCAGGGTAGTGGGCAGTTGGCCTGCTTCAGGCACCAAGCTTCCCACCTCCCTCCCCCCTGCCCTAAGAGCGCATGCCATGCCCTGGAAGGTGAAGAGGGGCAAGTGAGGGCAGGGGAAGTTGGGGGAACTACCTGTAGCCCAGGGGGAAGGACAGAAGATGTCAGAAGGGGAACTCACAAGGGGACAGGATCTAGTTGGTCTGGTGTCCCTCCCTGCCACCTTGGCCTTGGCTGGCTCTTTTGGCTCACCAAGACCTCAGAGACCTGCAGCTTCTCCCCCTCCCTGCCGCCTGGCTGCCTGATAAGATGTCATCAAGATTGGTGGCATCCGGGGCTGGGGATCCCCCTGGCTCTTTTGGCTCACCAAGCCCTCAGAGACCTGCAGCTTCTCCCCCTTCCTGACGCCTGGCTGCCTGATAAGATGTCATCAAGAATGGTGGCATCCGGAGGCTGGGGATTCCCCCTTATGACTGCTGGTCATGGGATGCTGACTCACTGCTGGCCTGACCACCTGATCAGGCATAGGCTGGCTGAGAGGGCCCTGCTAGGGGGTTTCCCTGCTGCAGCCTTGTTTACCTTTCCTGGCCTTGGGGGAGGGCATGCTGGGAAGGCCACAGCTGGGATCCCCAGGAGTAAGGGTCTCCAGGCCTGCTTCCCAGGGACCCTTTCCTGACATCCTTTCTCCTCAAGGTCTCCAACCCTTTCTGCAAACTCCACCATCCCAGATGTTGCCAAAGTTAGTCGGTCCTGCAGGCAGCCTCTGTTTCTGTCAAATGTGGGGTCAGGCAGCTCCTTGAGCCCTTCCAGAAACTAGGCTCCCTGGATCACAGAGCTTTCCTGTGTACCCTCCACCAACCCTCCATCACTTAGCCAGGGACACTCAAGCACTGGGCATGGGAAGCCCGGCTCTTGGCCCAGTCTGCAAGAGCTACAGGACTCCCACATGCTGCTGAGTCACACCCTCAGTACCTGTGGGCTGTGCAGCTTCTACCCCATGCTGCCTCTTCTCCATCTGGCCCCTGACCCAGTCTGCAAGGCTGTGAGCAAGCAAAGGGTCACTTTCCCAGGCTCACGGTAGAGGTGCAGGGACCAGCCTATCCGTAACTGCAACTGGAATGCTATGGGAAGGAGCAGCCACAAATATGGACTGGTCCCAGATAGACTCCCACAGGCCAATCACCTTTTACCCTGACTAATCAAATCCATGCAACCTTGGGAGGGGGTGTCTGGGTTTCCCATCCCTGGAGGCTACTTGCTCCCCCAAACCCCAGCATGACTTTGAAAGGACATGACTGATTGACTCAGCAGGTCTGACATTCTACTCACAAGACCCCATCTGGAAGGCTTCACAGAGTGACACACTATTCCCACACACCTGTTTCCAAGCCCCTTCCTCCAGGCCCTGTGAACAGGTCACTCTTGTCACATAAAACATGTCCTGGTTCCTGGCTGGAGGGCTGTTGGTCTGACCTGTGGGCTGCCCACGAAGCCAACAGGCCTGAGACCCTACGGGTTTTTGGACACCACCCACTGAACTGAATACCCTTGCTGGCTAGGGGGAGGTGCGGACTTCCCTGAGAAGTGCCTGGGGCCGCAGTGCACCCCCGGTGATTCCTGAGGCTGCAGGAAGTGAGGGCTGGGTGCCCAGGCTCTTTCGCCCCGCAAGCCCGGTCCCCAAGGAAACCGGGAGCTCCTCTGGAGCGGCGGGCTGCGGGCTGCGGGCTGTGCCTCCCGGCCCGTGAGGGGCGTCCTGGAGGGTGCTGAGTCCTGGCGAGGGCTGCACCGGGGGCTGCGGGCTGTCAAGAGTGGTCGAGTAGAAACAGCCCCTCGGGAGCCAGTTTGTTCTGGTCAGCGGCGCCCGCCAAACGCCTAGGAGCCTCCTGGCTTCGGGACTCTAAGGCCCCCTCCCTCCGGCGGGTGACGCCCCGCGGAGTCACGGCCGGGCCCCGGCCTAGGGCGCAACCCCAGCGCGTCCCTGCCCCCGGCGCAGAGGCCCGAGTCCAGATCGAGGTGTCCGAGTGCGGGGCTGGCCCTTCGGGCTCTCGGGGACAGCGGGGGTGGGGGGGCAGTGAGGAGCGGGGCTGGGGAACAGGGGCCTAGGGGACGGCGGAATGACTGGAGCGGCGCCCAGTGAGGTCAGCGCGCCCGGCCGGGTCAAAGGGGCTCGCGCGCCGCGACCGCGCGTTGGGGGCGGGGCCGGGCGCGACACTCGCCCCCAAGAGGCGGGGCCAGGCTTCCGGCGTCCCCTACAAAAGCCGCTCCCTGTAGCCCCTGCTACCCGCTCGACTCCCGCTTCCAACTGCAGTGATGGCGGCGCTCACGGTGAAGGCGTACCTTCTGGGCAAGGAGGAGGCGGCCCGCGAGATCCGCCGTTTCAGCTTCTGCTTCAGCCCCGAACCCGCGGCGGAGGCCGAGGTTGCGGCGGGTCCCGGGCCCTGCGAGCGGCTGCTGAGCCGAGTGGCCGCCCTGTTCCCCGCGCTGCGGCCCGGCAGCTTCCAGGCACACTACCGCGGTGAGCGGGGGCGGGCGAGCGCGTCGGCCGCCCCGCGAGCGGCGCAGGACCCCCAGGCAGGCCTGCCTGCGGGGCGGGTGGCCGCCTCTCCTCTCTCGGCCGGCTCGGTGACGCTGCGGGGGTCTGCCCCGGCCACTCCCTGGGTGGGCGGAGGCCTGCGTGGGTCCCGAGTGCAGCCTCGGGTGCCAGTCTAGTGATCGAGATTGGTGACCAAGGACGGCTCTTGCGGGACGGCGCTGCCGGGCTCGCCCTGCGGATCTCAGGCCTGGGCCCTGAGAGGCCTCCCCTCCCCCCGCCATGATGTGGCAGATCTTGGCGAGGGGAGTGTTGGCGCGTCCTGCGGGCTGGCGGCGGACACTGGGTGGTAAGGCGGGCACTCAGGTTACACTGGCATCTTGCTGCTGTGGAGTCTGGGCCTGATAGTGGCTGTGGGGGGGCTTCAGACCGTGTCCCGGAAGAGCCTTGGGGGCTGGAAGGAGGTAAACAAGTGTGGGGGTGCGGGTGACTCGGAGCCGCGCCGCCGGGAGGCTGGGGGCGGAGCAGTTGGGGGGGGACAGGCCACAGGCCAGGCTGAATCCAGGTTATTGCGCTAGTGGCGGGCAGAGAAACAAGATCAAAGCCTTCAGAAGTATATGGTGCGAGACGGGAGTGCGGGAACCAGCCCAGCGTCCTGACTGGTGGCTTCTAGGGGTGGGGAGGGGGGCGTGGCTGGGAGTCAGGCTCCTGGGCGGGGCAGTGCTGGGACCTCGCTCCCCAGCGTGGCCAGCTTCTGGTGGTTTGTTTGTTTTTGTAACAGCTTTATTGAGCTGTAATTCACAAGCTATAAGATTCACCCGTTTAAAATGTACAGTTTTTTAACAGTCACAGGTTCGTGCAAACATGATCACAATTTTCGAACCCTTTCACCAACTTAGGAACTCTACCTATAGCCAACCTCCCATCCCCTCAGCCCTAGGCAACCAATAATCTTTATTAGTAGTATATTTTATTGATTATGCCATTACAGTTATCCCGATTTCCCCCCCTTTGTTCCCCTCCACCCAGCACTCCCACTGGCTCAGACAATCCCCCCACCATTGTTCATGTCCATGGGTCATGCCTACAAGTTTTTTGGCTACTCTGTTTCCTACACTGAACTTTTCATCCCATGGCTATTTTGTAACCATCTATTTGTACTTAATCCCCTCACTTCTTCATCCACTCTCCCATAGCCCCTGGCCCATCTGGCAACCATCAAAATGCTCTTTTTATCTATGATTCTGTTTCTGTTCTTATTTGCTTAGTTTTTAGTTTTTGTTTTTAGATTTGATTGTTATAGATATGTATTCTTGCCATTTTATTGTTCATAGGTTTGTTTGTTTGTTTTTAATATTTTCATTATTTTTAGAGAGAGGGAAGGTAGAGAGGGAGAGAGACATCAATGTATGGTTGCCTTTCACCTGCCTCGAGCTATGGACCTGGCTGGAGACCTGTCTTGCAAACTGGTTATGAGCTCTGGCTGGAAATGGAAATAACGATCTTTGGGTTCACAGGATGGCACCTTATCCACTGTGCCACCAGCCAGTGGTGTTCATAGTTTTGATCTTAAAAAAAAAAAATAAATCCCTTTAACATTTTATATAGTAAGGGCTTGGTGATGATGAATTTCTTTAGCTTTACCTTGTCTGGAAACTTTATCTGTCCTTCACGTCTAAATGGTAGCTTTGCTGGGTAAATTAACCTTGACTGTATGTCCAGAAAGTAAGTCCCTGCTTTTCATGACTTTGAATATGTTTCTTTTGAGAAATGAGCTGAGAGTCTTGTGGGATATCTCCTGTAGGTAACTAACGATTTTTGCTGCTTTTAAGATTCTCTTTATCTTTAACCTTTGGCATTTTAATTATGATGTATCTTGGTGTGGACCTCTTTGCATCCATGTTGTTTGAGACTCTTTGTGCTTTCTGGACTTGCATGTCTATTTCCTTCACCAAATTAGGGACACATTTTCTTCCACTGTTTTTGTCAAATAAATTTACAATTTCTTGCTCTTTCTTCCTTCTGATGCCCCTATGATGTGAATGTTGGATTTCTGAAGTTGTTCCAGAGGGTGCTTACACTATCCTCATTTTTTTTTTTTGGATTCTTTTTCCTTCTTGTTCTGATTGGGTTGGTTTTTACTTAATTATGTTCCAAATCATTGATCTGATTCTTGGCTTCATCCAGTGTGTTGTGTTTCTTTGTAAATTATTCTTTATTTCAATTGGTGTACCCTTCATTTCTGACTGGGTCTTTTTTTATGCAGTTGAGGTCCTCACTAAGTTCCTTGAGCATCCTAATAATTAGTGTTTTGAACTCTGCATCTGATAGACTGCTTACCTCCATTTCATTTAGCTCATTTTCTGGAGTTTTGATCTGTTCTTTTATGTGGGCCCTGTTTCTTTGTCTCCCTGTGTTTGTTTCTATGTATTAGGTAGAGCTGCTTTGATTCCGTGTCTTGGTAGCATGGCCTGATATAGTAGGTGTTTTGCAGGGTCCAGTGGCACAGCCTCCTCTGTCACCCAAGCTGGATACTCAAGGTGCACTGTTTGTGTGGGCTGAGTACTCCCTCCTCTGGTAGTTGAGTCTTGATTGTTGTTGGCAGGTCAGTGGGAGGGATTTCCCCAGGCCAGTCAGCTGCAAGGACTGGCTGTGACCGCTCACCACCAATCTTAGCCCTCTATGGAGGATCAGCTGTGCAGGGGCAGGGTGGTGGTGCTCTGATATGGTCCGTAGTTGTCCACTGGGTGTGCTGGCTCAGGTTTCCTGGGTGGTGCAAGCCAAGGTCCATCCCTACTTGTGTTCTGCCTGGGGCCACCCTGCCCAACTATAAAGCAATCTGAGATGGCTTCTACTTGTTCTGGGCTTAGAGGTTCCCAGGCAAAGCCAAGCTGTGAATCTAAGTCGTCTTCTGGTAGTGCTGGACCTTCACTGAGGCCAGCTGTTGCTTGTTTGAGAGGCTTTAGAATGTTGTGAAGCTTGGCCAAAGCCAGCCATTCATGTGGAAAACCACTTTGGGTGGGCCCATAAGTTGGGTTGGGCAGAGTGTCTGAGGATCTCCAAGGCAGAGCAAACAGTGTTAGCCAGGTTGATGGAATCGTGGATAGGCACCACCTTGCTGGCTCTGTTGTGGGCAGGGCTTAGCACAGGGACCTTTGCTCACCTTGATGCCAGACACTTCATTTCTCCCTGTTTGCTGCTGGTGCCATTCAAGCTGCCATCCCAGCACTGGAGTTCAGAGGGAGTGAGTCTGAGTAGGTTAGTCTGTGTGTGGGTTCTTTTAAGAGGAGCTGCTTGATGCTCCAGCAGTTTCTTCTACCAACTCAATTCCCACTAGTTTTTGCCAGAAGTTATGGGGACTTATCTTTCTGGCACTGGAATCCTGGGCTGGGGCCCTTGGTGTGGAGTTGGGACTCCTTGCCGCCAAGATATTCGTCCCAGAACATGGGTGGGAGACCAGCCCATCTACGTCTGCACCCCTCCTACCAGTCTGGATGGATGTGGTTTCTTTAACTCCATATTTATGGGACTTCCATTCAGCTCTGTTTCTGAGGGTTCTATATGACAATTGTTCTATATTTTAGTTGTAATTTTGATGTAGTTGTGTGAGGAGGTGAGCCCTATCTGCCTATGCCACCATCTTGACCAGAAGTCTACTCTTTTTCTCTATGGATTTTCCTTCTGGACATTTCATATAGCTATATAAATGTAAATATACAGGTGGCACAGTGGATAAGACACCGGTCTGAGAACCCAAAGGTCGCTGGGTTGATTCCCAGCCAGGGCACATAACCAGGTTGCAAGCCAGGTCTCCAGCCAAGTCCATAGATGGAGGTGGGTGAAAAGCAGCCATACATTGATATTTCTCTCCCTCTCTGCCTCCCTCCCCTCTCTCTGAAAAATAATAAATCTTTTAAAAAATGGTTTAAAAATGTAAATATACAATATGTAGTCTTCTATAATTGGTTTCTTTCACTTAGCATACTGTTTCCCAACTGCACCAATGTTGCAGCAGCCATCAGTACTTCATTCTTTTTTTGTGGCTGAATAATACTCCATTGTATGGACATACTGTATTCTGTTTATCTGTGGGTTGTTTTTGCCTTTTGACACTGCCCCTGTTCTTATGGTACATGTTGCATCTGGTGGCTCACCGAGCTGGCCCAGCCTGAGGCCTGTGCTGTGGCTTGTCCTGCTGGTGCTTTCAAACCATTTGAACCAACATTGAAAAAGGAGACCTTCAATCCCATATTCTTAGCTTCACCGGGGGAGGAAGCAAGCAGATGTATTCTCTTTAGTTTCTTAAACCATAGGGGCCCACAGCCCTTGGAGGGGCTCAGTTTCCCAGGAGCAAGTCACAGGTGAGGATCTCTCAGAGTTCAAGATGGGCTGGGGCCTGGTCAGATGTGAATGGAAACAGCACCCCTATGAAGGGGCAGCTGGCCTAGTGGCAGAGCGGCAGGTAGCCAGATATTGCTGCTAATGTCCCTGCGCAAAGGTGTTGCCTCCTTGGTGCACGTAGGGCCCAGGCTAGAGTGTGGGCCTACCAGGCAGTGGCACAGTAAATGGGCAGTCTGGCTTCCGTCCTGCTGCGGCACCGGCCTCAGCCCTTTCCAGCAGTGGCACCTAGGCAAGAAGCCCTAGGTGCTCATGTGCTCTCTTTTGAATACTCTAGATGAGGACGGGGACTTGGTTGCCTTTTCCAGTGATGAGGAACTGATGATGGCAATGTCCTATGTGAAGGATGACATCTTCCGTATTTACATTAAAGGTAAGAGGCTGCCCTGGGGTGCTGCTAACAAGTATAACTGGTGGGCTCAAGGTTGTAGAGGAACCCTCCCAGCAGAGAGGAGGGGAGCACGGGCTATGTAGACAGCGGCATGATCATTGCTGTGCTTGGCCTGAGAAAGGACGGTGCGTGGGGGCAGAAGGTCTCTGGGTTCACTCTTGACTGTGCTCAGACCAAGTACCATGAACTGGGGGCAGCTATGAGGTTGGTTTGATTTTATTTATGAAGATTTTATTTATTCATTTTTAGAGAGCCGGGAAGGGGGAGGGAGAAAGAGGGAGAGAAACCGATTGGTTGCCTCTTGCACACCCCTACTGTGGACCCAGGCTGTAGCCCAGTCATGTGTCCTGAACTCTCCACCGACTCAGCCACACCAGTGTGGGCTGTGGGGTCATTTTTGTGAAGGGCAAGACCGAAGCTGTGCAGGTCCCTGCTGCTCCTCTCCTGCCCGGGCCCTGCATGCCCTGTAGTGCGCAGGAGCTAGGGACCTTCTGGCAGATTCTCAGGTTGCTTTGCTGCTGTCACTTGAGCAACTGAATTCCACCTGGACTTAGTGTCTGGAGAGCAGGACCAGAGGCAGCCTGCTGATGGTGGTGACAGCCCCGCAGTAGTGACAAGGGGAAGATTTTGTGGGACCCCACCTCACGTCTCTGCCCTCCCTACAGAGAGGAAGGAGTGTCGGCGGGACCACCGCCCACCATGTGCTCAGGAGGTACCCCGCAACATGGTGCACCCCAATGTGATCTGCGATGGTTGCAACGGTCCGGTGGTGGGGACCCGGTACAAGTGCAGCGTCTGCCCTGACTATGACCTGTGTGCCAGCTGTGAGGGGAAGGGCATGCACAGGGAGCACAGCAAGCTCGTCTTCCCCAGCCCCTTCGGGTATTTCTCTGAGGTGAGCAGGGCCTCCCTGCTGGCCGGGATGAGCTCAGGGTGGCAGGAGCCCCCGACCCAGCACCGCTTGCCTCTCTGCTTCCTTCTCCCCAGGGCTTCTCTCATAGCCGCTGGCTCCGGAAGCTGAAGCACGGGCACTTTGGATGGCCTGGCTGGGAGATGGGCCTACCTGGGAACTGGAGCCCGCGTCCTCCTCGGGCGGGGGATGCTGGCTCCAGCCCCACTTCGGATTCAGGTGAGCCTGGGTCTGCTGGCTTCTGCAGGGTGTGGGGGAAGGGCTGCAGGGCTGGCGGGCCTTCCTCAGGACCCGAATTCTCTTTGTGCCCTCAGTGCCCACTGTGCTGGGCTGGGCACCCCGACTCCCGCCCCCATTCAGGTTATTTGATCCTCACCCAACCCTGCAGAGTTGGAGCACTGTCTTTGTTTTACAAATGGAACAGGTGCCTTAGTGCCCATGGTTGCTAATTCAGCTGCATTAAATCTAGACTTGGCTCAGCACCCCTCTGGCTCCTGCACCTCTGTAATGTGCTTCGTTCTTTTGTGTTAGCTGTTGGGGAAAGTCAGAGCCAAATTAGGTCAAGTCTTTAAAGACAGTAAAAAGTGTTTTTAAAAGTGAAAAACTACACATAGCTTGCATTCTAGGTTTTTGGATTCTGGTTTTATTATTCTTACTGTGTCCTTCGGTTCATCTCATCTTTTGGGTCACAGGTGGGGATATTTGTTTGATTTTGAGAAAATAATGTATCTAGGACATAGTTGATATTTTATACTGTGTAGACTGAGCCTTTCTTAGGGTTCTGATCACCCAGATTATAGATGAAGAGGAATGAGGGGGCCCACGGTGTGGCCTGGAGTGGGAGGGGAAGAGGAAGGCACTGGGGTGTGGGAGGGCCCCAGCGTGGGAGGGCACATGGGGTGAAGGTCATAGCACTGCAACGGGTATCAAGGTTATTGAGAAATGTGCTCTAAGTTAATCATCATTGGTTTTTTTTTTTTTTAATATCAAAGCTGGTCCGTCAGAGGATCCCAGTGTGGATTTCCTCAAGAACGTCGGGGAGAGTGTGGCAGCAGCCCTCAGCCCCCTGGGTAAGTGTTGTCCCTCCATCTTCTGGTACCAGTGAGGCCTTGTGGTGACTCGGCTGGGAGGGCTTGCTGCGGCCTTCCCCGGAGATAACCGCAGGGGAATGGGGACGCCCCGGAGACTGGTCAGGACTGGTTGCCTCAAGTCAGTCTTGGCCAGGGGCTGGCTGTACCACAGGCCACTCTGGGTTGGATTCCCTGCCAGATTCTTGGGCTTTCCCTGCAAGAGCAGGAGAATTAGGCAACATTTGGTTGGGATGACCCCAGGAGGGAGCCTGGCCCATCTACTGCCTGTCTGGCAGCCTTTGGGAGAACAGCTTGCATTTTCCCCTTATGTGAACAGTTGGTTGAGATGCCTTTTTTCCCTTCCTCTTTTTTGCAACTCCCAGCTTCTCCTGGAGCTGCCTGAGCGCCCAGTTTGTGCTGGTGCTGGGGAGCAGGGAACGGTGGAGGAAGGGTCTCTATGGTGCACGCTCCTAGTGCTGCAGGCTCAGAGTAGGTCTTTGGGTGAGTGACCTGCAGCATGTGCCCCGCTAGCGGTGTGACAGGAGTGACTTCGGAGGCTTTTGAAAGCACCCACTGCATCCATTAGTCTGGATGCGGGTGCTGCAGCACGAGGCCTTATGGCTGTGAGAATCGGTTTAAAAGGGGGACTTCTGGTTCCAGATCCCATAGGTCAGTGATCTCAGACTAGAAGAGACGGATCTTTGTGATTGCAGTGGCAGGAAGTGTCCACCCAGTCTGTCCCAATGATGTATCCAATGTCTGTATCAGAGTGCAGATCAGGGTGTCCACACCCAGCCCACCACCACGTGGCTGGGGCTGGCGTACAGGGAATGACTGCCACTGCCTCCCAGGCGCTGCGGCTTACGCCCACCCTGCCCCCCACGTAGCTTTGCAGCAGCAGAGACATCTTAGCGTTGCTGCTCCATGAAACAGCTCAGACCCCATATGGTTTCTGTACTAAAGTTAAAAGGCTTTAGAGAGAAGGAGGAAAAACAATGATATTCTTAATGCCGTCCAAGGAGCATAAAACAGTGGTCAGATTATAATTGTGAGATAAACTGTGTTAAACTCTGCCTGCCCCTCATTTAAGATACAGTGAACGTGAGTGGGTAGAATTGTGAGAGCTCATCATCCCCCTAATGGGCTGTGACTAAGGGCCGTGCAAACTGCTCTTTGGAAGATAGTAATTAGACAGTGGTTCTCAAGCTATCTGAGCATCAGAATCACCAACAAAGGCTTTTTTTTGTTTAAATTTATTGATTTTTAGAGAGAGAGAGACATATATTGATTTGCTATTCCACTTATTGATACTTTCTTTTTTTTAATTTTTTAATTTTATTTAAAAAATTTTTCTTTTTTAAAGATTTTATTTACTATTTCCAGAGAGAGGGAAAGAGAGAGAGGCAGAGAGGGAGAGAGACATCAATGTATGGTTGCCTTTCACCTGCCTCCAGCCATGGACCTGGCTGGAGACCTGGCTTGCAACCTGGTTATGTGCCCTGGCTGGGAATCGAACCTGCGACCTTTGGGTTCACAGACCGGCTCCTTACCCACTGTGCCACCAGCCAGGGCCACACTTATTAATACTTTAATTGGTATCTTGTCTGTGCCCTGTTGGGGAATCAAACCCTTGACCTTAGCATATGGGGAAGATGCCCTAACCAAGCTTCCCATCCAGGGCCAAGGCTTTTTTTTTCCTTTTAAATATATATTTAAGTGTATGGAAACTTTATTACGATTACTGATTCTGAAGAACAGTCCTTCACTAAAAGAATGAGTGAGACAACTTGGGAAGTCACAAAAATAAGTTAAGGTTTGGGCAGGGAGCTCAACAACAGTGTGGGTCCCTGCCCACCTTCTGGAGGACTCGGATGTGGCTCTTGGGGAGAGCCTGGGGGCCATGTGCTCTGAAGGCTTCCCAGGTGACTCTGGGTCACATTTATTGCCCATCACAATACCGTCTGCGCTTAGAGTGTGAACTTGATGAGGATTTCTCACTCAGGGCACATAGGCATAATTTTGGAAATGCTCAGAAGTCTTTAGGAAGAAGGATAAAGGTCTTTTCTTATCTTTCACAGTGGGTGGAACTGCTTTCTGTCAAGTAGGGAGGAGCCTACAAAAGTGGAAAGTTTTCAGTAAAATATGCCTTTGAGTAGTTTCAGTTGAGAGCCATTGGAGGAACTGTTTACATTCTACGGGTGGACTTAGGGTATTTTCTTAGGAGGAACCAGTGAGGATGACTCACTCTGCTAACTCCCCCGAAGGCACTGTTCCCAGAGCAGGCCTGAGGGGAGTGAGCCAGCACGTCTCCCAGAGGGCGGCCTCTGTGCAGTGAGTCAGCAACTTTAAAACTCAAGGCCATTTTTTGATAGATGCTGTGTGAATCCATGGGTCCATCAAGGCCCAGCACTGTTCCAGGCTTAAGGTCACAGTCACTGACATCTGGGCCTACAACAGCAGGGCCTTCCTCTTCACAAGGTGTTCCATGAAGCACCCCTCCACAGGCTTCAGGGCAGCAGGACATAGACTGGCACAGTCCTGCTGTCCGATGTTTCTGGTTAATCAGCAAGTTGAAGAAACACTAGTTCTGTAATCTCATCCATTTATAGGAAAATCATGTCATTTACCCACTTAACAAAGTGAGAAAGTCTGTGGCTTCATGGCACTGTTCTTCAAAGTTTTTGGTTTGCTTGGGCCTTTCATAATAAAGTTGGAGGGAAAGGTAAGGAGAAAAGCAAGTGAAGTACTGCAGGTGGAAGGTACTGGCAGTTAAACCCGCTGTCTGCTTACTTTGCTCATAGGACACTAAAGGGATGAACAATTTTAAAGCAACATGGACAAAGAAAAAGGGAAACCGATACCATCGAAGTTGGGGAGACGGGAAATGGATGGAGGGTGTATTACTCACCTGGAGGCAGCTGGCTGCTGCCCAGGAGGGCCAGGGAACCAGGGGGTGGTTGAAGATCCCAGTGAAGGACCACAGAGAGGCGTCAGGGCCCTGTTCAGACAGTGGATGGCCCTTGCCAACCTTTATAGGACACCTGGAATGCTGGATCCAGGGAAGCTTCAGCTGCAGAGATAGCAGGGACATAGGGCAGGGGGGCACCAGCTTGAAACTGGGTGCCATGAATGAAGGGGGGCCCATAGGAGCTGGGAGCCTCTGCTCAGGAGAGGCTGTTTGTGCCAGTCATGCCCTACACCTGTGCCATCTGGGTCCAGATGCCTGGCTGGCCAGCTGGCCATGTACTGATGGAGGCCCATGGCCCCACAGAGGGTGCTTCCTGTCAGCCTCTTCTTAGTGTCTCCCTAAGGTCAGACAGCCCCAGCCATTTGGGAAAATCTCCAAATGTGAGAAAGAAGGAATTTAGGGAAGGTTAACATCCTCAGAAAGATAGACCAAAAAAAAACAAACCAAAAAAATCTTGTATCCATGAAAAAAACAGCATATCATAAAAATAACAAGAGGAAACGGAATGAGAATGGTCTTGGAAATTAAAAAATAATAGTGGGGGAAAAAAAAAGGAAACTCCAGAAGAAGACTTAGATTTTAAACTCATCTCAAGGAAACATTCCAAAACAAAACCAATAGAGGCAGGAGAAAAGAACGGATGAGAAGACAGAAAGGAGGAAGTGAACAAGGAGTACAAGTGTTTGGCATTAAGGATATTAAGCTCTAGATTGAAAAGGACCCCCAGGTACTTTGTACAATGACTAAAAAGACCCAAGCCCAAGGTTATTGTCAAGTGTCAACCCCTGGCATAAAGAGGCTCCTGGTCTCCTCAGGCTGGAGTAAAGCAGAGACTTCAGAAGTCTAAGCTAACATGGTTTCCAACCTAGAATTTTATATCCAGCTAAAGTAGTCAGGTGTCAGGGCAGAACAAAGTTGTATGGTATGCAAAGGGGTTGATCATTTTACCTGAACCTGAAACCGTTCTGTGGCCAAAATGAAGAAATAAACCTAGAGTGAAAAAACAGCTGTTCACCAGCAGGACCCAACAAAGGAGGCAGACAGGGAAGTGCCAAGAAGAAAGGGAAAGGTGGGTTCAGTGCCAAAGCTGTGCCTGTGGCTTAGAGCTGCCAGGCTGGGATGGAGCCCAAGGCTGGCACCCCCAGGGAATGATGGCTCCAGGTAAAACCAGAACTGGTAGGGTATCTGAGCTTATTGGAGGGTATGGGGGAAGTTAGCAAATTTTTTTAAATGACCATCATTAATAAGAAAAAAGCCTATCATTAACACTATAAAAATTAAAAATCTACAAGGAAACAAGTCCACGTCTTGGCCCAGCAAAGAACAATATATAGTGGCAGGAACTTTTTTTTTTTTTAACCAAAAGTTAAGTTTTTGGAAGGACAGGAGAAGGGGTGAGGTAAGTGTTGATCTTCTAGAGTAAGAAACAATAAACTTGAGCAATCAAGACAGAAAGAGCAGTGTGGGTTGAAAGCTGTCTCCGGGGAGGATGGGCTGTGTGACTAAGCTGTGGGCGGGTAGTCCCTTGAGAAATTAAAATTAATTAAAAACATAGCACTGGTGATTGTGCCCTCCCCATCAGCATGTGCTCGGGAGTGGGAGGGAGATTTGCAATGGCCAGGCCTACCTGTGCGTCCAGGGCCGGCCTCCTGCCTAAGCAGAATTCCAGTGTTGATGCACATGGTTGTGGCCTCACTCGGCCCTACGCCCGGCATGATGCTTCCTGTGGCCTTGGCACCAGCATGGAGGCATTCTGGCCACACCAGGTGTTGGGTCACTGTTGCCCAGGGCCCAGCCTTGCCTGCTGTGCCCATCTGTCCTGCATGGGTAGGGAAAACAAGGCCTCTTTCTGGACTTACTGGCTCTGAGATGAATGTTTTTAAGCTGGAGGGAAGAGAAAGGTGCAATTAGAGTTTTTCTAGAAGTCAAGATTTGGGGCCAGGGTTTTGGGAGCAGTTCAGCCCTTGGGTTCTTAAGGTCAAAGAGGACCACCTGCTTGCCCTGTGGCTGGCAGGCTCCCTCCTGGCTCACCCACGTGGTGAAGTGACCCTGAGTTTAGTGGGCACCAGCATTGCCACCCTCCCCGCTTGGGGGCGGATGGGAGGAAGGTGCTTTGTAAGCCAGCAGGGCTGCCCTCAGAAGGCTTATGGACTCTTGCTTCCTCCTTGGTTTCTAGGCATTGAGGTGGACATTGACGTGGAGCACGGAGGGAAGAGAAGCCGCCTGGCACCTGTGTCTACGGACGGCACCGGCGCAGAGGACAAGCGCAGCTCTTCCAGCCCCAGCACACCGGATGGGGGTGTGGACAGCGCGGGGCAGTCTTTGGTGGAGCAGCTGGACAAGCTGGCCTTGCAGCAGGGCACCAAGTCCGAGGTAAGCTCCTTCTGCAAATCCCACCTGCGGCTGCTGCCCCGCACGTTGGCAGCCAGCAGGAGCCAGTTCCCAGGATGTGGTGTTGTTCTGTGACCCACCCCCCAACACCAAAACTGCAGAGAAAAATGCTCCCCTAGCTCCCTGCTAGTCTGTCCGGGCTCTCGCAGGACCCAGTGCTGGGTCAAGGAGCCTGTGTGCTCATGGGGCTTCTGTTCCAGGAACAGATGGAGTTGGAGAACTGCTCCGGAGGAGATGATGACTGGACTCATCTGTCTTCAAAAGAGGTGGACCCCTCTACAGGCGAGCTCCAGTCTCTACAGATGCCCAGCTCTGAAGGGCCTAGCTCTCTGGATCCCTCCCAGGAAGGACCCACAGGGCTGAAGGAGGCCGCAGTGTACCCACATCTACCACCAGGCAAGGGATTTCAGCCGTTTTGCATTTCTCCCTTTTATTCAGAGCACCCTATCACCTGCCTTTAGCACACAACATGATGTCATGTTTTCCACTGTGGGGTATGTCTATTGACTTAAAAGGAGCAGCTGGTTCTGTCCTCATGTGTGTAGACTAAGCCCTTGTAAGTACAGCTGATGTTAGTCATTTCTAAGACTTAACGTCCAGACTTGCAGTTCTGAAGGGAGGTGTGATGTAGCAGCAGCACTGGCGTTGGGACCCCGGCCCACCCATCACTGCTTCTCATGGAGAGTGCCAGTCTGACAGCCCAGCCAAGGCTCTTGGGGGAGCAGGTGGTCTGGGAAGCAGCAGGGCCAGGTGGGGACTGGCAGCCAGAGAGCATGCACTGAATAAAAGAGGTAGCAGATACCCGGCTCAGTTCATTGCTGTCACCTGGCAATGCTGTTCAATGTTCAAGAGGAAACTCATGTGTGCCAAATGTGGCCCATGGGACCCCACTGTCTCTCTTCTCTGCCTTACAGCAGGGGAGGCAAAGGACACAGGCAATGGCCCAGCATGATTTTATTTTTATAATGGTTATCTAAAAAGTTAAGGCCTGTGAAAAGCGGATGAATTCCAAATTTCAGTGTCCCTCAATACAGGTTTTATGGGAACACTGCGTGCTCACTTGCTTATACATTGTCTGGCTACCTTTCCGAGGTTACAGCTGAATGAAGCGGCTTGGACAGGTTGAGAGCCTGCAAAGCAGTTTAAAACTTTAATTCCCTGGCCTTTTTCGGGGAAAGCTGGCCAGGCCCTTGCAGGTGCTGGGGGGCTTGCTGGCTGGCAGGCCGCTGCTGCCTTCGGGTTGTATGTGGGCCCAGCGACAACTCCTCATGGCTCTGTTCCTCTCTCTGGCAGAAGCTGACCCCCGACTCATCGAGTCCCTCTCCCAGATGCTATCCATGGGCTTCTCTGATGAGGGCGGCTGGCTCACCAGGCTCCTGCAGACCAAGAATTATGACATTGGGGCCGCCCTGGATACCATCCAGTACTCAAAGCACCCACCGCCCTTGTGACCTGTTGTCCTACCTGCTGCCTGTCCCTTTTCTCATCTCAGAGTTGTATTGAGCTAGTATAGTACCCCGTGCCTCAGTGACAGCCGGTTGCTCTGCATCTTCTTTCAGAATCAGGGGAGGGGCTGTACGAAGCCTCTTAGGGTAGTAGGACAAGTGACGTGAAGGAGTTCCAAATGTGCTGTCTGAAGAGCATTTCCTGGCATCCCCTGGGTGCCTGGCTCTCGCAGCCTGGGTGGGTGGGATGTACCCTGGGGCAAAGTAAGGCCCCTGCCTGTGTGGCCAGGGTGACACCTACCATGCAGAATATAGGCTGCCCACTTGGCCTTCTGCTCTTGTTGAAAGTTACTAACGCACTGACAGTTTTCTGCTGGAAACCTGATATGCTAGAGTTTTGCTGGAATGCAGCCACCAGTGCTGGGAAGGAGGATGCCCTGGGCGAGCCCCAGGGGGCAGGACAGAGCTTCCCATGGGCTGACAGGAACCGATGGCGGTCACTGAACTCTGCCTATTTCATAACCATTACAGTTCTCTCATTTCCAAATGTCACCTGCTTTTAAAGGAAGACTATCCCTTTGTAGCCATTCTGTTAGCATATTTGTAAACCATCTGTAATTAAATGGTATAAGCACTTTAATCAAAGATGATCAGTTTGAAAAGCATGTTTATTATCGTTTCTTAGCAGCTGCCGTAAATCCCCCCCCAGTCCCACTAATAAGAGGCAGGAACACAAACAGGTCTCATGGGGGAGGCTCCTGTGACAGACACATCTATATGGGGACATACCAGTCTCAGTTCACAGGATGTCATCGAAGTCCTCACCAGTGTTAAAGAGGTCGCACAGCTGTGTGAGTCGGGGCTTCTGTGCTCCTCTGACCGAAGGCCACCCCTCTGCCTGAGGGCCTGTGTCACATAGCTGCTCAGGAGTCTCCCTGAAGGTCCTTTTGAGCCCACCTGTGGGAGAGCGTATGGCCCAAGGAAGCAGGAGTGCACCGACCGTCCTGCTGAGGCC
This sequence comes from Noctilio leporinus, assembly GCA_004026585.1. Classification (NCBI taxonomy): domain Eukaryota; kingdom Metazoa; phylum Chordata; class Mammalia; order Chiroptera; family Noctilionidae; genus Noctilio; species Noctilio leporinus. Next base: position 111,140 of record PVIW01002586.1, read on the forward strand.
CTCGTCCCTTGCAGCGTGAGCCCTGGGGGTGCTAGCCTGTGCTGCCCCAGCTGGCTTGGGGTCCTTCTGCAGGGGTGTCCAGGGCTCCGTGTCCACATGGGGGCTGTTTGCAGGTGGCAGAAGGAATTGTTCCCACTTAGAAGATGTGGGCCGGGCCGGCTGTGCAGCACTCGGTGTGTCCCCCGCAGGGCCAAGGCGCTCCCTGGCATCCCGGTCCTCACCACCACTCCCTTCTCTGACCTTCCCTGCCAGGCCGGCATGACTCTGCAGCGGAAACAAAAGCAGATGGCCACATCTGCTGTTTAGAACAAAGGTTGGCAGGCTGCAGGCTGAGGGGCGCCTCCTTGTCTGCCTCCAGGACAGTGTGTGCTGTCTGCCAGCCCTCAGGCCGCAGGCTTGAGCACAGCAGATTGAGAAAGTGCCCCCAACCCACAAATCCTCTGCCAAATCCCAGGACCAGGTCTCTCCAGAGGGAACATGTGAGGTGAGGTCCCTGTGGTGGGGACTTCAGACTCAGGGGAGGAAGGACCGGAGGTCTGCACTGGTGGAGGCCTGGAGGCTTTCTGCAAAGGGGTGCAGCCCTCGCCCTGCCTACTCAGTCAGGCTGATCGGAAGGTCCAGGACCAGGCTGAGGGGCTGGAGCTGGGGAAGTGAGTAGGGCCATACAGCTGGGGCCTGGCCTGCCCCTACCCCAGGATCCAGAGGCACTGAAAATGGGGCAATTTGAAAGCTGTTGACAAGCAGGGCCCTGCGTCATCAGCGCCAGGCAGTAAGCAAGAGGCTCTGGCCTGCCCTCCCAGACTCCTCTCTGCCACTGAACTCTCACCTTTCAGACAAAGGAGGCCCGTGGTGAATGTGACACACAACAGAGCTGGGACGGCAGCCCAGGAGCAAGCACATTGGGGACTGTCATTAATGCTACTGTCTCATTTGGAGACTTGGCCACATCCTAAGAGGTGGGTCACAGAGCTAGTGAGTGGCAGCACCCAAGTTTGGCCTCTGCCTCTTGGCTTTGAGCAGCAAGACCAGCCTTGGTCTGTGGGGGCGGGTGGCTATGATGAACACCCAGCCAAGTTCCTCAGCCCTGGTCCTGGGCTCTTGTGACAGTGCATGGCAAATCCTGTGTTCGGGGCCCTGACTGGGCAGTGGGGGCTGCTAGATTCGAAGCATCGAGAACATGAGCAGATCCTGGGGGAAGAGGGCCCCTCGGTGCACAAGAACATGCGTGGGTCTGTGAAGGTGAGGAGGGCACGCGGTTCTTCAGGGTCCAAGGCAGGGCCCACATAGGAGTCTGCTGAAGGCAGAGCCACGGGACCATCTGGGCTCTGAAAAGTCCTGCCTTGGTTGCCTCCAAGGCATCCAAAGGCCCTTCTGACCAGAGGGAGGCAGGCAGCTGGTGCAGCCGGAGAAAGGAGTGGGCTTCAGAGAAGGTAAGACCCTGGGGGAGGCAGAGCTTTTCTGGACTTTTCTGCTTCAGTTGTCCCCAAGACATGACAATTAAATGGTCCTGTGGGTACTCAATAGTCACTGGGACCAGAAGAGGATGCTGTCCTCCATCACTGACCTTCTGTGTATGCAGGGTGACCTCTTAGTCCCCCAAGTCCTGGCCCTCAGGACTGTGTGGAGACTGGACCACTCTGGCTCCACCTTCTGGCCAAAGGAAAGTGCTGTCAGCACCCAGTCCTGGCACCATGGAGCCACCTGGTCACCACCCCTCTGGGAGGCTGCTCAGCTCACAACCCTTGCCAGTAACATCATGGCAGTCCATTTCTCTTGCTCATGGCTTAAGAGTCACTAGAAAGTTCTTACTTTGAACTGAAGTGCAACAGCACCTGCCCCACAAGAGTAGCCCACATCCAGGTGAGGCATTGCCTCTGGAAACTTACTACACCTGGAGAAGTTGTCTGTCCAGGTCAGGCCTTTCCTGCTCTCAGTCAAAAGCTCCCACACTTGTCAACTACTCTGGCTACACTGCACTCTTACCAACTCTGCCCATAAAAAATTCTTCCCTGAGGTCGGTGCAGTCTAGATGTTCAGAATCCAGTGAGTCTAGTGAAGGTGCCTATGTGGTGCCCCTGCCCAGCCTTCACCTCTGTGCCGACAGCCCCAGGTGCTGGAACAGTCCAAGGAGGGCCCAGCGGTGATGAGTCTGCTGGCTTGCGGTGCTGGCCACTATTGGCCGATCCTCAGCTCCCCCCCATCCTGGGACCAGTGTGGGTACACACTGGCTTGCTGACTAGCTGGTACCTTTTTCTAGGCAGGCAGGTCCTGGAGGGAGCGCCTGGCTTCCTTGCTGTGGACGAGGACCATCTGCTGAAACACACTCTGCCTGGCAGCCCCAGCTCTTTCGAGCCCCTTTTCAGGTACTTCCGCCAGCAGTTCTCGTGCCACTGGGGTTTTTCTTACCAGATTAGGAAGTGCAATTATTCTCTCAGAGTTGGAAAGCAGATGCTTCTACCGAAAATCCCCAGCCCAATCTGGGGCCCAAGAATCTCAGGACCCATGTGCACCCTGCCTCTGGGAAAGGTGTTTGGCAGGACAGTGTTCCACAAGCCCACAGATCTTGGGTGCATCAGTGGCGTCACCCTTACTCCATCCCCCAAGCTCCTGCACCCAGCCCCACTGTTTGGGCTCCAGCATGACTAGGCACCTAGCCAGGACTGAATGGGAGCCCCACTGTCAGGCTCCCGTTCAGTTCTGAGGGAGGGAACACGGAAACTCCACATCTCTAGAGCAGCATCCTCTCTGCCAGAGGAGTGCCCAGGGCATGGAGGAAAGGGTAGAAGCACAAGGAGGCTCAGTTCAGAGTTTTCCAAGTAGACAGAAGAGAACTGTCACTGCACACACAGCAGTCTCTACCCTTACAAAAAGGACAGGTTTATTCATCTTCATGTTCCCTGTAGCTTTAGGCCAGCTGCCTGTCACTCAGTAGCATCTACAGGTGTTCACTAACAAATGACTGAACAATGACTAAATGAAACCCTTGGTGGCCTGGACCTGGCCCAGGTGGCTGGCTTACCTGCACACTCACATGCTCAGTCAGCCCAGGGCCTGCGTTTCTCTCTTTGTCAGCACTTACAGGCTCTTCCAGAGACCTTTGGGAAAGATTGTACACATACCCTTTGTAAAGTGACCAGGAAGCTGAAGGACAGGAGGATGGGAAAAGCAGGATGAAAGGTCCTGCAAACAAATACCAAAGGCTTCTCAGGGTCTCAAGGTCCTAGCTCTGTGGTTTTGCTGTGACACAGTAATCTGGCAGTTCAGAAGGCTGAGCCACAGGCACGGGGCAGACACTTAACCCAGAGACACCACAGTTTGCATCCTGGTTTTGCCAATGACTGACGGTCAGTGTGACAGTGTGACTTTGGGGTCAGTATTGTTTGCTCATCCATGAACGGGGATAATGCTGCATGGGTGGCTGCGAGGGCAAACAAAACGTGTGTACATGAGACAGCAGTGTGCTCAGGGCCTGGAACCCAGAGTTGAGTGTCATCTGAACCCCTGCAGCACAGCCCTCCCACCAGAAGTGTTGTGTCTGTTGTGTGGGGCTGCCGGAAGCCTCCACAGCTGCACCATACCTCAACCCTACAATAGAGGAGAAGGTATTTCTTGAGCTGGACTGTCACAGTGAAGATCTCAGGGACAGCAGGGCTCTTCTGCCTGGATGTCCAGTGGAAACGTCCTATGCAGGGGCCGGAAGTTAGAGCCGAAGCCATACCACACCCAGCCATATCAGGCAGGGCTGCTACATCACATCATCCAGCTGCAACTTCCTCTAATGAACTTCCAGGGCCCTCAAACTCTAACCAATGTGGGTACCTCTACTTCAGTTTGTTCATTTGTGAAAAGAAGTCAATGACTCTCCCAGGGTGATTCTTGTGAAGGAGATCAGGCATGTGCCATGAGCAGTGTCCCAGCAGCTGTTAACCAGAACTCAACTCCACCAACTAAGGGATATCTCTCAGCAGTCTGAAGGCTCCATTTGGGTCTTCCTGCTTCTAATGTCACCACTGACAACTTGGGTGTCTATAGGTGATCTTGCTTTTCTTCAGCTACTTTTCAGCTCTTGCTTTTGCCTTTGTGTTCTTTAATTTCATTACGTTGTACCTAACGGCAGGTATTTTTAACCTTTAAAATAACCTTATCACCCTGGCTAGTGTGGCTCTGTAGATCGAGTACCGGCCTGTGAATCAAAGGGTCGCTGGTTCGATTCCTAGTCAGGGCACATGCCTGGGTTGCAGGTCAGGTCTCCAGTTTGGGGGTGTGCAAGAGGTGGCCACACATTTGATGTTTCTCTCATATTCTTCCTCCCTTCCCCTCTCTCTTAAAAATAAATAAAACCTTAAAAATAGTTACCTTATTGATGAAGGTAGAAGAGGGTATAAGGGGGTAAGTGGTGACTTAAAAAAATAAAAAAGTTATCTTATTGAGGTAAAATTAATATATGAGGGCTGTCCAGAAAAAGTCTAGCCATTTTTAATGTAATGAGAATGGTTTACGCAACACTGATGTAACCTATAGCCAAAGAGAGTGGACTGGAATGCACATGCCTAAACAATGTTAGGAAGTGAGGGCAGCAGGAGACATGAGCGAGCATGTGTACTGTGTGGCTGTCTCTATTAAAATGACTGCGTAGAGCAAGGAACCTGCATCAAATTCCAAGTTAAGCTTGAACATTCCTCCGCTGAAACTACTCAGATTATTCAGAAGGCTGAAGCTAGAGGCAAATGGTGATTGGCAGCTTCATTACCACAATGGGCCTGCTCATGCATCACGTCTCTTATTTTTGGTGAAACATCAAATCACCCAAGTGACTCAGCAACCCTACAGCACAGATTTGGTGCCCTACAACTTCTGGCTTTTCCCAAAACTAAAAACTAAGAGGGACGAGATTTCACGCCACTGATTCGGAAAAATACAATGGTGCTTCTGATGGCAATTGGGAGAACTATGTGAGGTCCCAAGGTGCCTACTTTGAAGGAGACTGAGGTAACATTGTCCTATGTCCCATGTTTCTTGTATCTTCTTCAATAAAGGTCTTTTTCATAAGATATGACTGGATACTTTCTGGACAGACCTCGTACACTAAAATATACCCATTTATGTGTATAGTTACTAAGTTTTGATAAATTATACTTTTGAAACTCCATCCCAATCAAGATATACAAAAAAAATTTAAGATATAATTGACAAGACAAAATATTTTCACCACCCCAGAAATTTTCTTTCTGTGTCTTTGCAGGCAATCCCCCTTAAATTGGGTGACCCTATAGTATAAGGATTTTTGTGTCTGGCATCTTTCACTTTGTCTTTTTGTTGCTGAGTAGTATTCCATTATATGAATATATTATAATTTGTCTATTCATTCACTTTCTGATGCAACTATCCATCTACCTGTCATCAATACCATATCATGCTGATTACTGTAGCATTATAGTACATTTTGAAATCTGGTTATAGAAGTCCTGCAACTTTGTTCTTATCAAATTTATTTCAGTAATTCTAGGTTCTTTGCATTTGTATATCAATTTTAAGATAGTTTGTCAATTTCTAAGAAACAAAAGGCTGTTGGATGGGATTAGGTTGACTGGAAGATCAATTAGAATTGTCATCTTAATGATGTTGAGTTTTCCAATTCATGAACATGTTATATCTCTTCATTAATTTATATTTCCTTTAATTTCTTTTAAGCAATGTTTCATAGTTTTTACTGAAAAAATCTTACACAATATTGGTATATTTATGCCTATTTCATTTTTTGATGCTATTATTAATACTTGATTTAAAAAATCATTTTTCAGTGGCTTCCTGCATTTATATAAAAATCAAATTTAATGTTGTACACTGTCGGGGTTTACTGTGTTTCCTGAATCTAAGAATGTAAATCTTTGATTCTGGAAAAGTGCTCCATTCTTTTCTCTGCAAACATTACCTTTGCCCAATTCTTTTCATTATTGTTGGAACTCTCCTTTGTATTCTCCATGTCTCTCAACTCATATTTCCACCTTATCTTTCTATGCTGCATTGTGAATAATTTCTTCAGCTTTATCTTCCATTTCATCAGTTCTGTCTTCAGCTGCAATTTATTTAGCCTGTCCACTACAATTTTATTTGCAATGATTAGACTTAGCCTTTTTTGTTCTTTCTTCAAAACTATTTGGTTATTTCTTAAAGGCTCTTGCTCCTATTATCAACATTTTCTTTTTTTCATGAAATAATAAACATACAATAGTGAGGATTCTGAAGTCTTTGTAGGCCTGACTTCTCTGCCTGTTGTTCTGCTGCGCTTTGCTCATGGGCCATGATTCCTAGAGTGTTTGACTGTTAACTCGGAACTTTACCTGTGGGAATTCTTTCAGTCCTTGGGGTGATGATGGTGCTTCAGAGAGGGGCTGCACTGACCTCTGCTTCCTGGGATTGTTTGAAAATAAATTTTCAGCCCGAAGCTCCTCATGTAGTGCTTAGAAGGCTGAAAAGACCTGTGGCAGCTTTCTTGTGCTCCAGCGGCAGAGGGGGTGCATTTCTAGCTTATTTGTCCCAAGGGTGTTGTCCTCAGGGACTCGGTTTTCTGGGGCATCTCCTGCTGGCCTTCCTGTTTGAGTGAGCCCCAGGCTTACTCTGTCCCACACCTGTTCGGCCTCCAGAACACTCCAGCATAGGCTCCACCCTTCTTACAGCCCAAGGGCTTACTCACTGGAACGTGGCCTTTGCTTCATCTTTGAACCCTGGTAGTGATATGGATTTAAAGGAGGGTAGCTGGCATTTTAAATTCCTTTTAAGCCAACACCAGCATGGTAGGTCTACTATTGTGAAGGTGCCTGGTCTCCAAAGCTAAATTATTCTCAGTGCACAGACTGTCCATGGTACCTAGGGGCGGCAAGGGAAGACACAGAACTCTAAGGCAGGGTCTCCACCACCAGCTGTGGAGCTACCAGGGTGCAGCCTATTAGGATCCAGCCCTCCATTCCCCCCACCGTCACCCCCAGCTAGCTTCCACAGTCACTAACCGTGGCAGGGGCTTCTTCCCCCGCAGACCCCATTGGCCATGGCAAACACGCCCTTCTCCAACCATTGTACCTGAGAGGCATTTCGGAAACCTGGCCCTGCAGCAGATTTAATTTTTGGACATGACGTCTACAGTCGGCACCGGAGCCCTCGCCGTAGGTCTGAGAACCAAACAAACACAAATGTTAAGAATGCTGAGCTGTCCCCACAAGGCCCTGGCCACCAGCTGCTACTGCCCGAGTGACTAACAAGCCAGTGGTCCCAGGTAACAAGTGTCAGTCTGTCTGTCTGCCCACTAGAACCCGAAACTCTACCCATCAAAGCTGGATTCAGCCCCAAACCCTGACCAAAGTGGTTAATGGACCCAAAAAATACAGAAATAATACAAATTGCTAATACACATATGAAATAATATCCCTCACTGATCATCAAAGAAATACCAATTTATATGATACTTTTTTTCCATTTAGCTGTCACCCATTTGTGTAATAAGTATTTACTGAGCACCTATCATGTGCAACAATATGATTGGACCTACAGGATATCACACTCACGGAAATGGGTTCAAAGACAAATGTATGTGACTTGATTTTTATGTGGAATCTAAAAAACAAAATAAATGAACAAATACAACAGAAACAAACTCAGATACAGAGAACAGACTGAAGGTTTCCAGAGAGGAGGGAGGCTGGGGGAAAGAGGTAAAGGGATGGAGAAGCACAGAGAGGTGCTTCCCAACCAGTCGCTGAATGTAAGGGATCCCCTCAGGAATGTGGTCAGTAGTACCGTGATGGCTAACCACCCATGGAACCAGGTGGGGACTAGACTCATCTGGGGGGATCAACTTTTAAGTTATATCTAACCACTATTTGATACCCCTGAAACTAATATAATGTTAAATGTCAACTGTAATTTAAAAAAGTGAAAAATAGCCCTGGCTGGTGTGGCTCAGTGGATTGGGCTCTGGCTTGCAAACCAAAAGGTCATCAGTTTGATTCCCAGGCCCCCAGTTGGGGGGGCGGGGTGAGAGGCAACTGATTGATGTCTCTCCCACACATTTGGGTTTCTTTCCCTCCCCCTCTCCCTTCCTTCTTCTCTCTAAACATGAATAAATAAAAGCTTATAAAAGAAAGACAAGGCTGACATTGGAAGAAAGAGGTCTGTGGCGAGGTCTAGAAGTAGGGAAGCTGGAAAAAACTAGCTGGAGCCCAAGAGAACTGCAGCCAGGAGCAAAATGACCAGAACCCAAGTGAAGAAGGTTTCAAGGTGGAAGAGGTGACAAACCATCACAAGGCCACTGATGAGGCTGGGTGGCTGAGGATGAAATCCTCACCACTTCTTTCTAGCAGCTCAGATGTCTGTGCTGACTTAAGACAGCAGTGAAATCCTGAAATCCCTTTTGATGCAAGTTCAAGTGAGAATGAAAGGAAAGACACTGGAGAGGAGAGCAAAGCTTAGGAAGAGTGGTAGGCCACACCTGGCATAACCAGCAGAGAATCCTGCTGGTTGAGCACTGAGAGGTCTCCCCTGTCTGGGCACAAACCAGACCCCATTTCCAGTCTTCCTGTGGTCAGATGTGGCTGTGACACTAGGTTCTTTCCAGGGGAGGGTGAACCACTCCCAAGTCTGGCCCCTGAGTGCCTCCTGGAGCTCTCTGACAGTTTCTGATCAGGATAGTGAGAACAGCTAGATGAACACCAACCCGGGGCAGAAAGGCTCTGGTAGGGGAGCAGGTCTGGATTGTCTTCACATGAGAAGGAAAAGCCCCTGTGGCTGAAGGAGGGGTGAGATAAGGCTGGAGCAAGGGATGGGGCTCAGTGAGGAAGGAAAGGAGGAAGGGAGGAAGGACACTAGTGTGTCCAAGAGAGCAGATGGTCCATGGGTGTGGACCTGAAAAGGGTTGTGAGGCAAGGTGAAAAAAACAGGCTAGGTAAGCACAACGAGAACGCAGTGGCTTCGGTCCGCACCCTGGCTAGCCTGGCATTTCTTCACTGTCTCCATACTCCAAACCCCACTCCTACACTGCCACTGCCACAACCTTCAGCAGTCCGCCCATGGCCAGCTGGGTCTAATTCTGCCACCATCTTGCAGGCCCCTGCACTTTCCTTCCATTGGGCCCAGTCTAGCTTTATTTATTTACTTACTTATACATTTTTATTGATTTTAGAGGAGAGGAAGGGGGAGGGAGGGAGGGAGGGAGAGAGACAGAGATTTGCTGTTATTCGATGTTCCACTTATTTGGACATTCATTGGTTGAGTCTTGTATGTGCCCTGACCAGGATCAAACCTGCAACCTTGGTACATCGGGACAATGCTCCAACCAACTGAATTATCTGGCTAGGGCCAGTTTAGGTGTTTTGTTTTGTTTTTGTTTTTAAATCCTCACCTGAGGATAAGTTTATTGATTTTGGAGAGAGAGGAAGGGAGAAAGAGGAAAAATATCAATGTGAGAGAGAAACATCAATCAGTTGCCTCCCAAAAGTGCCCCAGGGGCAGTCTACTTATGAATTGTGCATGCACGTGTGCATGTTTATTAGTTTCTCTTTCCCTTACATAGGAGCAGATCTGAGGGCAACATCAAGAACACTGGCACTAAAAGGTACTCACCCAAGCTGGTAGCACATTGGATAAGGCGCTGGCCTGCGAACCCAAAGGTCGCAGGTTTGATTCCCAGCCAGGGCAACATAACTAGGTTGCAAGCCAAGTCTGTGGCTGGAGGCAGGTGAAAAGCAACCATACATTGATGTCTCTCTCCCTCTCTCTCTTCCCCTCTTTCTAAAAATAATAAAATAAAATCTTAAAAAAAAAAAAAAAGGGTACTCAATACATACTTGCTGGAGGAGTAAACCATTGAAGGTTCTGTTCTAGTCCCTGCTCCATCCATTTCACTTACTGGAGGAATAGGAACCTAGGGGGCAGGGGCCCTATCTATGGTGAGCTGGATCCATGAAAAACACACTCCCTTAGAGCTAGGACCAACCTGCTTCCTGCTAAGCCTGCTGCTTAGGACTCACCCGCAAAAATGACTGCTTCTCTCCACAAGCTTTGCATGTCCATCTGGGACTCTTTTTAACCTGCGATGAAATTTCAGAAATTACTTAAAACAGGTAGAGCTGGATCAGAAAAATTATATATATATATATATATATATATATATATATATATATATATATGTGTGTAATAAGATTTTATTGATTATTTTTCAGAGAGAGGGGAAGGGAGAGAGGCAGAGGAGAGAAACATCAATGTATGGTTGCCTTTCACCTGCCTCCAGCTACAGACCTGGCTGGAGACCTGGCTCGCAACCTGGTTATGTGCCCTGGCTGGGAATCAAACCAGCGACCTTTGGGTTTGCAGGCCAGTGCCTTATCCACTATGCCACCAACCAGGGCTATTTTTCGATATATTTTAAAAATATTTTATTAATTATTATTTTTAGAAAGAGGGGAAGGGAGAGAGGTGGAGAGGAAAAGAGACAGCAGTGTGTGGTTGCTGAAAAATAATTTTAAAAGATCAATGGGAAAAAAAAATCAAGAGTCCCAAAACAAACCAACGCACATGAAAATAAATGAAATGAAGTATGATACAAGGGTGAGGAAAGAACAGATTGTTTAATAAGCAGCGCTGGGGAAGGTAGCTATCTATGTGAAACAAAATCAAGTTAGATCCCTACTAGGCATGGTTCTCAGAAACAATTTGTAACGGTTAATTCTGATTCCTGATTACCTTAACTAGGTGGGTTCACTCTCAGCATGATAAATTACTTTATACCCAACTCTGAAGCTGTAGAGTCACTACCAGCATCCCCACAGAAGTCAAAACATGCCAAGGATCTCATTATTTACCATCTTTTCCCCAATGTTCAACCAGTGGAATTTTTAAAGATAAAAGGTATAAAAATTGAAAAGGAGAAAGAAGGAAACTATCATTATTTATAGATGATATAATGAGGTATTCTCTTTTAACCTGAAAACCCAAGAGAATCAAATGAAAAACTATCAAAAGCAGCAAACATCTAGTTAGAATCTATGATGGCATATATTAAAACAAAAATCTATGATAGCAACAAAGAAAATGTTATCAAAAGGCACCAAAGGTGTTTGAAGAAATGGCATGTTTAACATCATGAGACTGTCTAGGTTGGTTCATAAAAGTTAATGATTAGGGATCAGGTGGGGGAAAAGTTAATGATTAATATGATCCTAACACAAAACTACCAAGGTTTTGGGGAAGTACCCCTCAAAATTCTAAGGTGGATGAGCAGCATCTACTAAAAATTCCAGTGGGTATGTATCTTAGTTTTCTCAGCACCTACCCTAAACATCATAAACATACTGTGATGTTTTGTTGGTACATATGCAAGTAGAAAATGCATTTAAAAACAACCTAAGGTCTGGAAGGACACACAGTAACTGGTGAGTGGTTAGCTCTGGGCAGAGAGAGAGGCAGCAACGAGGTCTGGCAGCACCTTCGCAGAGCTCTGCCATTTATTAGTCAGAGAGACCAGGAAGTTGACATGGAATGAGGTATGTGAAATTGCCTGGTACACAGGAGACTTGCTGTTCATCTGTTAACTCTCTTTCCCCTTTGGTTTCAAGTCACTTCTCAAAGTTGAACGTGACAGGAGAGCATACACTACATTATGTGTGAAAACTTAAAAAAAATGGAAATGATTCCCATTTACTTTCAACTTCTAGAACACAGCCTAGAACACTAAACAATCAAGTAAAACGTTTCTGAGCCCCTTTTCCAGAGTACAGAGCAGCTTAGTAGGTAACCAGGGCGAGGAGGGGCCCTTCAGAAGCAGATACACCGACGGGCGAGGTGGTTGACAATAAGCACAATACGATCCCGTGAATACAGCGTGGGGCCAAAGTGGGTTTACAGTTACGCATATGCGAAAGCTTAGTTTTGTATTAACATTTATTAATTATTGTATTATTTTCCATTTAAACAACAGTAAACCCACCTTCACTCCACCCACTACGTGAAGGGACCCCCTAGGGAAGCCGCAGGTTTGCGCCGGGGAACCCGCGCCCAGTCCCTCCCACACGACAAAGGAGCCACGAAGTGCCCGCAGGGGGCGCTCAGGCACCAGGTCGAAACTTGCCATCTCCCGTCTTAAGAGAAAAAGCCACTTTCCCCGCCAGGCTCTTCGCGAATCGCAGAGGGCGCCTCTGCAGATACCATCATCCCTGGTTTCCACAAATCTTAAACAACCAAGCAAAACACGAAAAGAGCGCGGCAAGGCGTAATGGAGAAGCGATCTTAATGAGAAGCGACCCTCCAGGTCATCTCCGTCATCTGCCCGGGCCCTAAGCTTCTCCCGCCGCCCCGCCCCGAGACCCCCGAGACCGCGCCCACGCCCAGAAGAAGGGGGAGGAGGTCGGGTCCCGGAGCCAGGAGGAGGGGAGGCCGACGCCCACCCCACCTGGTGCGCCTGGAAGAGATGGCAGCTGCAACACCGCAGGACCCGAGCCTGCGGAGGCGGCTCCATATCTGGCTCCCTCCTAGCTTCGCGAGCGCGGGCACTTGCCCGGGGCCTGCGCTTCCGCGGTCCCGCTCCCAGCAGGCGCTGGGATGCCCGTGGTCCCGCCCCCTATCTAGCGCGCGCGTGCGCGCTGCGTTCCGGCCGGCGGCTGTGCCCCCTGCAGGCGCTGGGACGCGTGGGTGTGGCTTAGCACCACCTCGTGTGCGCGTGCGCCCTATGCTCTGCTCCACGACTCATGCAACTGCTCCGCTCTGTTTATCCCCGAGCCTGGTTCTGCGGTTGGCTGGGCCCCTTGACATCAGGACTGCAGCTCGAATGTGCTCTGTGGCTAATACGACCAATAAAATGGCGTGGTTCGGTCAAGATAGTATAAAGTGTATTCAACAAAGTGGAGTCACTCATGGCAACCAAACTGGCTGTCAGTCAGCTATGACCCTTCGGTATAAGAGGGACACTAGAGACATCTGACAAGGGGACACACCTAAGGTATCTGCACACATGATCAGAGTAGCCATGTTTGCAGAGGGAGACCACCCATAGATAGGCTCCTGGGGAAATTCCACTCTTGCCAGCAGGGGTGTCAAGCAAAACAGCCATGTACCACCCATAGGCTCCCAGACAAATTCCAAACTTGGCATCAGGGGTGCCAAGTCAGTTACCAAAAAGACCCAGCAGGATGAAGTACACTACTTTCAAGTTACAACTGAGGCTGGCTCCAGACCGCATGCTGAGACACATGGGCTCCACACACCAGAGCACTGCTCCACGGCACGCTGATCTCCTTTGGCATTGGGTGCTGGACTGAGGACTTTGCTTGATCTGCTGCCCACCTGGCTCCTGAGAACCTTCCTTGCAAGACACTTGACAACTCCCTTGCCCACTGTGCTGTCTCTCTCCTGGACCTGCAGACTGAGACTCTGGGACTTGGGTTTGTTATCCCCCATGTGTTGCTGTGTATGTGTTATAATTCTCTTAGATTGCTAGAGTGTGAGTAGGATATTAATGCATGTTGATGTTCTACTTTGAGTGAACCTACATTCAGTAAAAGCTGAGTGAATAGCATAGTTACTGTGTGTGATTCTTATCTGTTCCTTGGTGCCGGACTTCTCAGCAGGCAGCTAGCTGAGCAACTGCCTAGCTAATAGGAAAGACTATGTCACGAACATACACTGGTGACATGTTCAGCCAGGTGTAGTTCGTGGTTTGCTTTAGTGTCTGAGCCCAGACCAGTTCTCTTCTTTTCCTCTGAACCAACGCTTCCTCGAATCCTCGCTTCCTCACTTCCTCACTTCCTGGCGGGCTCACTGGAAAGCTTGTAGTCAGGAGGACAGGGCTCTCAGCTGCTGCTGCAGCACTGGTCCCTCTGGTTTTTCCAGTCACAGGTGTTGGAGGGTGTCCACCGCCCCCCCCCCCCCGCCCCGCCCCGGGTTGGAGGATGGAATTTGCAAGACAAGTAAGCAGATGTGGTCAGTTAACCTTGAGCTGGAGCTGGAGGACTGGGCAGCCAAGAACCCCAGGAAGCACTAAATGGAATCAATTCCTCCTGCAGCCCAGGGAAGCTCCACTGCTCAGACCCCACTCCGAAGGCGCAGGAGCCAGGCCGCTCAGGCAGGGGGTGGGGTCATACCCTTGCTGTCCTTGCTCCAGAAGTCAAACCACCAGCTTGTCAGCTGTGAGGAGCTGGTTAATGACTGCCGGTTTTCCTATTTTCACCTCCTCCCCATCTCAGGACAAACCAGAAAAAACCAGAGATGCTTTCCAATCCAATCGTAGATGTCCTGCAGCTACTTGTTGGCCAGCCCCAGCATCGGCATACCCCCTGCACCTGAAGCTTGCCTGCTTCTCACTCTACAGCTGTCCTACTCGCTCTGTCTGTGCTCACTGACTGTGCTAAATACATTTATGGTGGCTGGTTTCTTTTCCACAGCAACCTCTGGGCAAATAGTCGCCCCTCTCTTTTGGGAGAGTCTTTATTTCCATGTTTGAGTTATTGTGGCTGAGATAAGAATATTTTATGCTTCATTAAAAGAGCAGAATTAAAATTTCAGATATGATATAAATTCAACTTTGGAAAAGATATAGATAAAAACACCAAAATACTGAGTAAGTTTTTTTCTGAGTAATAGTTTTAAGACCAAGAAAAATTGTTTTTCTACTTTTCTGTATTTTTCCTCCTTTCTGAAAGAAACATGCAATCCTTTTAAAATTCATATACATGTATTTTTCTTGAAAATCATAAGAATGATTTGATGAATGGTATGGTACATCATATCACTTGGTAAGCAGGTTTAAAACATACATATAAATAGCCCTGGCTGGTGCGGTTCGGTTGGAGCATCGTCCTATAACCCAAGAGTCGATTCCTAGTCAGGGCACATTCCCAGGGTTCAGGTTTGATCCCTGTTGGTGCACAACTAAAGCAACCAACTGATGTTTCTCTCACATTGATGTTTCTTACCCTCTCTCTCCCCTTTGCACTCTAAAACAATGAAAAAAAAAAAGCCTTTAGGTGAAGATATAAACATATGTTAACATTTTTAGTTGACATGTTACCTCTCCATCCCGCCTGGTGCTAGTGGTTCACACTGCCTGTGCCAGGACCTGGTCCTTTGCTGGTGAGCATTTGGCTCAATAAACACTTTCTTCCAGAGAAGCAGTATCTGCTCTCCCATCTCCCTGTGAATTGCTTCCCCCACTCTGAAGCCCTAAACCACCACCTACCTACTTTGGTCCTTAGCTCAAGGTGGCATATAAACCTCAACGGCAGATTTGTCCTGGGGCCCTGTATTTTTATGGCACCCCTGCATGTGCATATGTAACTAAATTTGGGTATACTTGGGGGGAGGAAAGCTGCAAATAAATCAATTAATTTGGTTATTTTCTCTTGTTAATCTGTTTTATGCTAATTATTAGACCAGCCAGAAAACCAAACAAACAAAAAACAGTAATCTTACCCTTCCTCACAATAAAAAAAATGGCTAGATTTCTCTTTTATATTATTCTGTTTAATTTCTATGGTATATTATCAAATTTATACTTGTACATAGTGTATAAAACACTTTCCTGCCCTGACCTGATGGCTCAATTGGCTGGAGTATCATCCCTGTATCCCAAGGTTGCAGATTTGATCCTTGGTCAGAGCACATATAAAAATCAACCAATGAATGCATTATTAAGGGAATGACAAATCACGTTTTTTCCCCCTCTCTCCACCATCCTCTTTCTGTAAAATAAATAATTTTAAAAATTACCCCAATTTCATTTAAATCTTTCCAATGGATTATAATCAATTTTAATACTATAAACTGTGAGATTGTTATATACTCATATATCTTAATTATGACCAAGAACGGTCTTTCTAGTAAGAATCTTTTGAAATGACTTTATGGCAAAGCATCACCTAATGAATTGTTGTTAAAAAAAACAACAGTTGGTCAGTTTCCTTGGTATTGTTTTGCTGCATTTATTGAGACTGTGACCCAGAAGTTGTGAACAAGGTATAATCATAGAGATTGTTATTTTAAAAACCAGCCAGAAAATCTAGAGACAGCAAGTAATTAGTGGTTTCCTGGAGCCGAGGGTGGAAACGGGTTGGCTGCACACGGACAGGAGGGCCTATTCTGGGGTATGAAAATGTTCTAAAATTGTAAGCTGGTGATGGTTGCACAATAGTGTGAATTTATCGAAAATTATTGAATTGTAAAATAAAAGAAGCAAATTTTATGGTAAATTATGCCTCAATACAGCTATTTTAAAAAAAGCAATTGGCCATAAAGATCTTTTTTCTAGAAGCAAGAGTGGCTCTATATGTGTCAGACACTGGACATTGATTATCTGGGCCTGATGCAAAGCAAGGGGTCCTTGCAGCTTTGCCTGTCGCTTGTGGCCCTGTGGTCTGCTTCCTGACCCAATAGGATACATCTCCCGCGCCCAGACCCAGGCTGCTCACACTCAGGAGTGTGGAGCCTGAGGTTCTGTCACAGGTCAGTACTGGCCCTGTAGAGCCTGCATCACCACCTCTATGTCCCCATCATCCCTGGGGGCCCGAACCTCCGCCCTGCCAGGGACTGTGTCTCGAACCTCGGGAGAGTGGCCTGAGCTCCACGTGGTGGTTGAGGGCCACAGCCAGGCTCTGTACACAGCGTGCTTTTGAGTTCTTTCAGGGTTATTAAGGCATTGAGCAGTGTGATTTTTAGCTGACTGAAATAAACATAAGGAAATATAGCAGGGCCTGAGGGATGTGCTCTTAAGGTTGATGGTGAGGGAGCCGAACTGAAAGAGTGCTTAGAATATGCTGCTCGGCACCCAGTGTCCCTCAGCCATGACATCTGGCTCTGGGGCTCCTGAGAGCTCCCACTGGTGCCCAACAGGCGGGTGACACCGTGCCCCCAGCCCTAGGCAGCTACAGGACAGTGTCTTCAGGCAGGGGACCTGGTGTGGCCTGCCTGTGGCACAGGAGGGCTCTGGCACTCTGCACCGCTGACCCAGCAAGCCCGGGAGGAAGAGGGGTGGGGGCCCCTGCCTGGGCCCTACAGCTGTCCAGCCTCCTTTCCCTCTACAAGCCTCTGCTTCTGGGGAGAAGGGGAGAGCATGTCCTTTGGGAGAAGACAGATGGGAGGGGAAGAGAGAGGAGAGGTGAGCCCCACCTTGGCAGTGTTCAGCCTGAAACCCCAGAATGTTCATGGTCACTGGAGGTGCTGAACTGTCTCTCCACTTTCTTTTGGTCCTTGATCTTGAGCCCAATGTCCACCTTCTTTTCAAAAAAGTTCACCAGCACAGACTCGGTCAGGACAGATGCCAGGATCTGCTCGAAGGAGATGCTCCAGTCAGTGTCCACAGAGCCTCCACTGGGGGTGGTGGCCATGGGGCTGCGGACCTCCCCGCCTACCAACACAGTGTCATCAGCCAGGTCCTCGCACTGCAGGGAGCCCGTGCTGACCACCGAGTAGGAGGACATGGACATGTCATCTTTGGTTTCGTCATCAGAAAGGCGCTGGGAGGGCGAGCGCTGGGAGGGCGAGCCCTGGCCCTCGCCACCACCCCCTTCGCCCACGATCTGGCTCTCCTGCAGTGCTTTTCCCAGCTGGGTGTCTCCGCCGGCCTTGGCCTGGGGGTCGCCCGTAGCTGGTGGCTGCTGCTCAGGAGCAGGGTCCTGGGTAGGGATGGAGGTTGATGGCTGGTCTTCCTCAGGGGCACTAGCCTTGGGCTTCCTGCCCTGCTGCACTGAGAACCTCTTCCCCACCTCCCCGATGCGTAGCAGCAGGCTGGCCACTGTGGCAATGGCATGGTACAAGTCCTGCTCCATGGAGTCTTCACTGAACATGTTGTAAAGCGTCTTGCACAGCTCAATGAACTGTTCCTATTAAGGGGAAAGACAGAGAAAGGGCAGGGAGGTGGCAGGACTGCTGGCCCTCTACCTGCCGGGGGTGCTGTCCTGTTAGTCATGTCCACACATCTGCACCTTGTGCCCATGTCACTGACTGGGATGGATGAGGGTCACAGAGGGAGCATGACCTTGGAAGGCCTTTCCTCCCCACCTCCAGGCACAGAGAGCAACCTGGAACTTCTCCCTGTCTGTGTCCATTTTATAGCAGAGATGTGTTTCTACCATGACTCTAAACCCAGTGACTACAAGGATTTCTTCACTGTACTTTGGAGTCCCTTTAAGCTTCTTTATATCTTTCATCATAAGTGACTTCAGTTCTGTGCTTGATAAAGCTCTTCAGAGGGTGCTGACCAGGCAAGTGCAACCCAGTTAGTTGAGGGGCGTGAGGAAGTCCCATTCCAGGTCTTGAACCCCCACGTGGAGGATCCTGGCCTGACGAGGGGGAGCTCCAGGCCAGGGACGCCCCCTTCTCAGCAGTGGGAGCGCCCTGAGGGCGGAGAAAAGTCCTGCTTAGGCTGTTGCTCACACCCTGCCTTTGGTTACACGCCTGTAGGCTTGGCCTTGTGCCCTTTACTGAGATGCCAGGCTCCAACCTAGACCCCAGCCCAGGAGCAAGGAGCCCATGTGTGCAGAGTACCCCATGGGGCCTGGCGGCAGCAGGTCATATACCAACCTCTCTCTATCTGGCACCACCTTCCACAGGGAGTTTCTGGCTCAGGACAGTGAGGACATGGGAGACCCTCAGATGCCTGGCTGGCTGCCTTTCTGGCAGGCAGGAGACTCCCCCGCAGGGGCTAGGTGGGAGGACCCCACTTGGCCAGTATGCTCACAGTGCAGGACACAGGCCCTGATGGTGCCTACCTGGTTCATCTTGGGAAGGTCCTTAAGGGTCTCCTTTGGAACCTCTTTCTCCTTGGCCCACATTTGAAGGTAGTGTCGATAGTCGGAAGGGCTGGTCCCCTTCTCCTCTGTGAGTTGGGAGAAAAAAATTAATCTCTATTTATCTATGAAATGAGAGAAAGACAGCTGGGGGCTGGTAGCAGGAAATGAGTTAGGGTAAGGTCTGGCATGGAGTTCCATGGGTCCTTGTATGAAAGATCCTAGCATTGGACAGTGGTGAAAGAACACCCCATAACACCCATGTGTCTCCCCTGAGTTTTGCTGAAGTAAGTTTGGCCTAAACTGATAAAGATGAGCCAACCTGTTTTCCCCAAATGGTGACAGAACCACGTGCAGGCAGAGAGGACAGAGGGAGAGAGGCCCTGGCAGAAAGCAGGCCCCCTTGAGGGAGATGCGACAGTCAGGGGTGTTCACAGCTACAGGAAGACTTGGGTCTGGGTCTGATGCAGGCGGGCCTGCCCTGGCAGCTGATGGGCAGCACCCACCTCAACAGCTTCCCCTTTCCACGGGGAATGAGGCAGGTTTGCCAGCTCCCAGGTGGGGGCTTTCCCGCCCCTGCCCACCCCACCCCCCGGGCTCTCTCCCTGCAGCAGTGGAGATTGGCATGCATTTATACCTCCTCTTTTCTCTTGGACGTCCTCATTCCCACCTCCCTCTCGCTCTTCCTGCCGCAGTGCTTCTGGACGACAGAAGAAAGAACACGGAGAACTGTGAGACCCACGAGTGGGCTGGTGTGTGCTCTCCTGCAGAAGCAACTGTGGACCCTGGTGGCAGTCAGCCTGTGGCAGTGCTCCTTCCTTGCCTGGTTACAATAGCCCCAGGGCCACCCAGCTGTCGCTACTATCTATCAAAGGAAGGCAGATCTCACCATGCAGTGTTGAAGAGAACAATGGTGTATGTTATGAAAAAAGCTCAAGGATTTCTGTAGTCTCTGCTGAAAAAGGTCAAACTGAGGGGGCCCTAATTAGCAAATCGACCTTCCACTGGCACACCAGCTGAGGAGGACGTTTTAAACACAGTGTGGCTCTGTATTCTCTGTATTTCTAAAAGTGACACTTGGCACTGGACTGGGCTCAGTTGGTTGGAGCATCATCCTGTACACCAAAAGACTGCAGGTTCAATTCCCGGTCAGGGCACGTACCTAGGTTGCGGGTTCCATCCTTGGCTGGGGCAGGTACAGAAGGCAACCGATCGAGTTCTCTCACATTGGTGTTTCTCTCTCCCCCCACCCCCTTCCTCTTTGTCTAAAAGCAGTAATAGTCCTGAGGTGAGAATTAAAAAAAAAAAAAGACACATTTGCTGGAGTTGGCACACTGTGCCTCACACAGTGACCTCGGACTTGGTGACTTTGAACTCAGGCTGTCTTGCTCTCTGTGGGGTTGTGCTGGACATGGCTCCTCCAACCCCTTCAGGGAAGGGTGGCCAGAAGGAACATGTGTTGCTTTGGCAGTTGATCGTAATTCTCTCATCTCCTTTTGGAATAGCTTCTTGTCCCATGACTACCTCTTGATCTTTTCTCTTTGCATGTACACACTGAGACATGTAGTATAGCCAGGTGCAAGACACGTGCCCCCTTTGCAGGGGACCCCTTAAACAAGTCTGGGACTCGGGGGTGCAGTTCTGCTCCCGGCCACCCTTGGTGCTCCCTGATGAGTTATCAAGGTTAGTCTGCTCCATCCAGCTCTCCTTGTGGTTTTTCGGTTTATCCAGACGAGCAGTGGAGATCCCTGGGCTTGGCCTCCTGTATTACACTCACCCAAACCTGCTCCCCGAGGTGGTGCACCCAGCGGGGGACCCCTGGCTGGCAGCAGCATCCCAGCTCTGGACGGCTCTGCTGCTGCATGGTGGAGCGGGCAGGTGTGCCTCTCTGGGCTCCAGCTCCTCACTGTGGAGTGGAGACCCACTGCCTGGGGGCTACGTGGGGTTTGGCGGCAGGGATCTGCACCCCCAGTCCCTAGCCTCTTCTGGAGCACTTGGGACAACCTAAAGTACCCTGAGTTGCTCAGGTTCTGAGTGTGACAGAGGCCCATCTGCTTGTTCAGTCTGTATGCTTGACATCAAGTTCTCAGGCTTCACAGCCAAGGCCTTGTAAGCCAGCCACCTCGTCTGCAGGATTGCCTGCCTTGGGTGTGTCTCCCTTGGTACATACTGTATGCCCCTCCCCCTGCCCAGAGCTACAGGTGAGCCTTAGTCAGTTCACTAAGTATATTTTACCCACCAGCTGGACCGCCACGTCCCAGGCCTAGATGCTCCCTACCCCTCGCCCTGTGCTGGCCTGATGCTCCCAAGGGGCCTGAACTGCAGCACAGGGATGATGCCTAACTGGCATGCCCCAAACACATCTTTCCCTAAGGAAAAGGTGTGGGGAATGCAAAAATACTTTACAATTCAAGGAGAGTGCCCGCCACCCTGCTGCCTTGTCTGTGCAGTGCTGCAGCGGCCAGCATTCCTGGACACCTGCTGCACACGCAGTGGAGATGCACATGACGGTACCCATGCAGGACCGATCCTCACTGATCGTCCCCTGCAAGTGCAGATGCTGTCCCTCCCCTCCCCAGACCCCAGGAGAGTGTGGCTCTGGGTCCTTTGAGGACTCAGCCAGACAGGTGGCATCCCTGGGACTGAGAGCTTGCAGGTCTCCTGACTCTGCGGGGGACCCTTAGGCAGAGAGACCAGTAGCCAGAGGAAGCCCAGGGCCCAGGGGAGCCCCCTGCCCAGGGACTGACCTTGAGCTTCCCAGGGTGGGCACAGGTCCAGATCAGAGGCCAAAGGAGATGCTGGAAGGGACAGCAGAGGAGTGGAGGAGGGTAGAGGGGAGAAGCCAGAGTCCAGGGAAGCGGACAGGAGAAAGAAGTGAGGACAACCCAGGGGCCTGCTGGCGAGGGAGAGCAGCGCCCTTGCTGCTGCCCCAACAGGCAGGCTTTCCACCCCGCCAGCTACCGTAGCACTCACCTTCTGAGGAGCTGTCTTCCGTGAAATAGTGGGTTGCTTCCAGGGCTGACTCGGGCTCCTCGGGGCTCAGGGCTGTGCTCCAAGGGGCGCAGGGCAGAGCCAGAGGGAACAAGTTAACTCTCAGTGAGGCCGCCTCCCATGTCTTGGACAGAGCTCAGCCCCGGCCGGTTTGCCCCCCACTCCCAGCCCTACCCACAGGGCACTGGTCACAGCAAAGCTGAATTCTGGCTCCTGCTACTTGCTCAATTATATTGTGTTTGAAAATGTAATAGCTGTCCCAGGTAGAAATCCAGTCAGTGGAGCCGAGGGGCCAGTGACTGGCCTGTCTTCCTCCCTCATCATGTGGGATCCCCTGTGATGGTCTGTGCCCCTCCCAGCACGTGTGCACAAAAGTGACTTGTTCTTCTCACTTAATGCATCCTGGATACTGGTCCACAGGAGGGTGTCACTGGAAGCAGTCCCAGGGGACTCACACAGTTCTGTGGGGCCTAGTCCCCTGTTGTACGGAGGGGACTCATGTGGGGGGTGGCAGTGTGCAGGCCCAGAGGCACTGCAGCCCGGACAAAGCAGGCCCGTAGCCCTGTAGGAGAGCCTGTCCTCTGTCTCAGCAGAATTGCTGGTGGCCAGTAACAACTTCCTTGGAGGTGTGAGGAGGCCACAGTTGCTAGTCGCATTGCAGGGAACACCAGCTACAGGTGAGGACAGGGAAAAGCAGGACTTTCCAGCCTGGGCTGTGCAGAACAAGCTCAAACATGACCATCTGGGCTAAGCCCCAGGCCAAGTGTGGCACCAGAATTAAAAAATCACTCAGGTACTGGGTGTGGCCCAGGACATTGGTTGTAGCTCAGGGGAGGAGCTGAACTCCAGAGCAGAGTGCCTGGGGCCAGAATTTTCTTCTGCCCAGTCACAGTTCCCTCAGGGACCCCACCTTGGAGAGCTGTCCTTCCACCACCCTTGCTGAACTTAGGGAGCCTGGCCCAGCTACCTTACGATCTGCTTGCCTTCAGATCAGCTGCCCCACTATGTCATCTGTCAGTACCCCCAAGAGGGGATGGTCCCTGCTCATAGCCACAGATGGGTTCCTCTGGCCACCCAGGGCCTTGGTGGTGCCCTGGGAGCTCTTCCAGGGATAACCTGGAGCTCATGAGAAACTTTCGGGCAAGCTCGTGAATGCAAGGTGTCTTCATCTCAAACTTGAATCTCCACTCAGACTCCCCTTATGGTATTTCAGCCAAGCTGCCTGTGCTCCCCAAGGCCCTGGTCCATGGGCAGAGTGGGGCCCTCCACCAGGTCCCAGCCCTGCTCTCAGGCCCAGACTGGGCTGTGCTGCAGCACTAGATTGTGGGGACGGGGGAGCCCTGTTTATGCTTGGTCCCCCAGAGGCCCATGCCTTGGACGCTGCAGGGCCAGCTCTGGCCAGGTGAGTATCCCTCATGGAGAGGGGAGGGGTGGCTCTCACCTGGGGGCAGGTGCAGCTTGTAGAGCACCTTGAGCTTGTCTGTGAGGTCCCCGTGGTACATCCCGCCTGCGGAGGGAGGTCAGAAACAAGGCTCACTGACAAGAGGGCTCCCAACCCACATGGGCCCTCATTTGCACACCCCTCCTTCAAGGGGTTTTCCTGCCCCTCCTCAGAGCTGTTTCTGGGAGAGGCCCCAGAGTGACCCCAGCCATGGGCAGCACGGGGCTGAGGAGGAGCCCCACTGGGCCCCAATGTGTCTCCGGTGAAAACTGGCCCTGGTGCCACTCACTTATCCCTGTCACGAATTCCTTGAAATTGATCAAAGAGTCCTTGTTTTGGTCCAGGAGCCGGAACATGCGGCCTGCCAGCACGGAGGTGTGGGTACCACAGGCCCAGGGCGTCAGGCTGGCAAAGAGTTCCTGGAACTGGCTGGCATCGATGCGGTACTGCTCCAGGTAGGGCAGGCTGGCGTCCCGGCGCATAGCGGTGGGCTGGCTGCTGCCCCAGTACTGACTGGCCAGGTGCTTGGTCTGCAGGGAGCACAGTCTGGTGAGGTGGTGGCCACGCCGCAAGGCTGCTCCATGTGCCCACCCTCCCCCTCCAGCCAGGGCCGCAGAGCCAGATATAGCTCCCAAGACCTCCCTGTCTGGAGCCACCAGCCCTCGCTCCCAGCTGTGAGCGCTGGGATGGGTCATGGCTGGCTTGGCTGTTCTGACTCCAGATGAGCAGAACTGACCAGTGGGGCCTTTGCTGTCTGTGCCCACTCTTCAGCACCCTTTCCCCTTCTTCCATGAACAGTGCCTGAAACTTCCTGGGAAGGTCCCTTCTGTTCCACCCGCAAGCAATGGGGTAGGTAAGTCTATGGCTGTTTTGGCCCAGTGACAAACATTCTCCTATAGTCACAGCACCTGGGCTTTTAGCTAAAACCACTTAGGAGGAAAAATTCTCCTTCCAGTGGGGTTACTGAGAGGCCAGGAGGACCCAGAGCCGTTGCTGATGGTCCCATCGCTCTGCAGGAAGAGTGGTGCAGAGGATGCCAGAGGTGGAGGAACCCAACAGTGTGTCTGGGCACCTGGTCCCAGCCACACCTGCAGCTGTGCATTCCTTGGTTTTAGTCACAGGAGCCAGTGCAGTCCCTCTGCTGTGTTAGCTAACTTGAGTGGACCTCTGGGACACTTAAGAGAATGTCCTGCCTACACACCAAGGATTAAATTCTACCACAGGAGGTGTGCCCCCAAGGCTGTTCTCAATCTCCTTCTCTGGCAGGAAGCGGCTGCACTGAGGGTCCCTGGCCAGGCATGGGTGCTGCCGTGCTCTGGGCTGTCACCTTAAACACCATGTAGAGGTCCTCCAGCTCTTCAACGGAGAATCCAATGTCCCCAGGGATAGCCCGGACCTACCGGGAAAGAGAAGCAAATACAGTGATGGATTCTCAAGTTCCCACCATGGGAAAAGCAAGATGTACTTTGAGAAACTCCTGCTGTGGATGAGGAAGAAAACGTGAACCACCCTCTTGGTGTCGCCTGCCGGCCCAGCATCACAGGGTAGTCCATATGGGAAAGGGTAAGGTCCACTCACTTCCCTCGACTCCTGTCTGTCCCCAGGGCTCACATCCCCTCCTGCTTTCTGTCCTGGATGCCCACCCAGGACATAGGGTGAGGGGTGCTGTCTGGTTGCTGGGGAGACCCTGATTCTTTGGAAGGTGTTCTAGAACTTCTCAGTGACCTATCCCCAGAGATGAGGGGGACAAAGGTGTGGGAGACTAGGTGGATGAGGCTGGCTGAGTGTCACTACCCAGGGGTAGGGGCACTGCCAGGCCAGAGGGCTCAGCGCAGAGCAAGATGGAGCTTGGCCTGTAGATAGTGGGGCATCAGGTATGTTTCCTAGTGACCATGAGAAAAAACTGTGACTGGCACCTACACTTGATGCCAGTCCCTCATGAGGTAGCACTAGGGAGCTGAGCACCTGGCCCACTCTGAAGGGAGGTCTGAAGACCATGCATGCAGCAGGAGCAGCCCACCTGGGTCACCACCCCACCATTGCCCCGCCAGCAACCTGGGGCCACCATACCACACTCCTCTTGGCTGTATCCTCCAGGGACTGGATCACTTTCAGCCTCTGTTTAAACCGCATCTGTTCAATGTCGTGGGCCCTCAGGTTGCCGAACTTCTGCTGGTCAAAGGTGACCCCGTGAGGCCAGGCAGGCCCAGAGCGGAGTGCCGCCCTGTGGAGGCCACCGCACCCACACAGGCCGGATGAAGCAGCCTGGCCAAACATCCCCGTGGGTGCTGACCTCATAGGACACTTTGAGGAGGTCAAAGATGTCCACTTCTTCAGGAGGGTCACCTCCACTAGTCAGCAGGGCATGGAGGTGTGGGATAGGTGCAGAAACACTCTGCTTATTGACCACATTGTCCAGATACCTGCAGGAATTAGAGACAGGGCACTTACCCTCTGCTAAGTGATACAAAGGATCTAATTGGCTTAGTCCCCCATGAATGAGGGAGCTGCAGAGTGCTGGGCACCCTCCAGAGATGGGTGGTGTGTGGTGGGTGGTGGGTGGGAGATGAGTCTTGGGAAATCAGTCACCCCCTGGATGTAGTGAAGAGTTTGTCCTAAGGCCTGAGGGAGCCAGGCTGTGCTCTGGGGTTCCCTCTAGAAGTCCAGACCCTACCACACCAGGAGAAAACTTTGTCCCATTTGGAGGGATATGCTCCCTCCCTCTGCTGAGTCCCCAGGGACATGGGGACTCCCTGGCCAGAAAGAACCAGGGACCAGGGGAATGGTGCAAAATTAGCCCAGCTGCGGGGTATCTTCAGGGACCTGCTTCCCCAGGGACACAGCCTCCGGACAGGGCTTGGCTTTAGCTGCCAGGACCTCAAGTCCTCCCAGACTCCATGCTTGACACACAGGTGAGTCCTGCACCCACAGCTTCTGCTTCTGAGGAGGGGCCCGGGGCTTCTGACATGAGAATCAGTCTCAGACTCTGGCCATTGGCTGAGCCTCCTGACATCACTCTGGACAAAGAACAGGACCCCTGCAGGCTCCCACAGCACCTCAGCAGGTGAGTGGCAGAGTCCCAGGTTGTCCCGCACAGCTGGCATTCCAGGCCAGGCAAATGTGTGCCCAGGACCAGCAGAACTGGACAGAGCTCAGGGTCTGGACCAGAATGAGCTCAGGAGAGGCCTCAATGGCAGGGGCTTGAAGGCCAGGCTGGGGACTTGGGTCTTTTGTACAGAGGACCACCAGCGGTACAGGGAGTCCCTATGTCCCTGGGAGGAAGCAGGTCAGGTTCCAATCAGAAACAGCCCAGGGGGAGATTGGTAGGTGAGAAGAGAATAGGGAGAGCCATAATGAAGCAGGCTCAGGGCCCAAGGCAGGAGTGTTGTGGGCCTGAGGGACAGGGTAGGATTCACTGGAGCATCTATGAGACGTGAGGACTGGAGAGGAGAAGGGTGCCAGGATCTCTGTCTGGCGGCCACATCGGGCGCAGCATGGGCCCCTTGGCCTGGGTGGTAGGAGGGAGGGATGCTGCCAGGCTGAGGAAGGCAAGAGCTGGAGGCCCTGCTCCTCCCGCCGCCTGCTGCCCAATAGGCCCTCCCACCCTGCATGTTTGGGCCACTTCCCGCTTTATCTTCTCCAAGCAGGGATCACTAGACCCTGTGCCGTTTCTCTTCAGGAGAAAGGAGGCTCCATCCTGACTCCTGGAGTGTCCCTGACTCTAGCCCTGGCCAGGCACCAGTGGGCAGGAGGAGGGAAGCACTTGGTCACCTGCCCAGGACGGTCATGGCCTCGCCTTCATCATTGCAGCCCAGCAGCTGTTCCACGTTGGCATCCAGGACGGCCAGGGCCACCTGCAGGACCACCTTGATTCCCTCATAGAAGAAGCAGTCGACAATGACCACAGCGCTCTCAAAGGGCATGACGCTGAGGAAGAGGGTGAGGAACCAGGACAGCGAGATGCTGGCAATCACTCCTAGCTCCTGCATCTTCTCGGACAGCTCGGGCAGGAAGTCCCTCGTGAGTTCTTCGAAGATGCCTTGGTCCACCAGGGCCCCTAGTGAGAGCACCAACTGCATGTAAGCCCTGCTTGTGACCCTGTGGCCCTGCATGGGGCTGGGGCCTGAGAGGCATGAAGCCCCAGGGTCCCTGGACAACTCTACACAGTGGGGGCTGAAGCAGGGTGGAGTGCGTTGGGAAAATAAGAAAGAAGGAATCCTCTACACTTGCTTTCTATAGCTTCCAAACCACTGTGTAAAAAGAAGAATTTTTTTAAGCCCTGGCTGGTGGCACAGTGGATAAGGCACTGGCCTGTGAATCCAAAGGTCCCTGGTTCGATTCCCCAGCCAGGGCACATAACCAGGTTGCAAGCCAGGTCTCCAGCCAGGCCACCAGGAGGCAGGTGAAAGGCAACCATACATTGATGTTTCTCTCCCTCTCTTCCTCTCTCTCTGAAAAATAATAAATACAATCTTTAAAAAAAAAAAAAAAAAGAAGGATTTCTTCCATTACACTGGGATTTTCTTCTGGGAATATACAAATTTCTCCCTAGAAGTGTCATATCAAGTAGCAGTGGCTTCGATAGCTTCTGCACCTGCCCTGAAGCTAGTGAACAGATGCTATTCTACAGCACCCCAAGAGTGGAGACCCCAAAAACAAATGATAAGGGAAGGACATATTGAAAGAACAGACATAAGCAAAAAGGGGATGGATGTAATACAACAACAACAACAACAACAAAAAAGAACAGACGTAAAGTAATTGTGTACATCATAAACCACGTTAGCCAAGTGCATGTGCTGCCCACTGCGCACACAGGCTGCCCACTGAGCTCAGAAGTGGGGCTGGGAGACAGGTACACAGGGTACCAGAAGCTCTAGGTGTGAGGCTGGGTGTTTTCCAAAATAAAAAGTAAGGATTGTTAGATGGATAGGAATTCAGGCACCAAGCTGACTTTTAAAAACCACCACCATCTAACATGTTGTCTTGCCACCAGCCCTTCCTAGGGAATCCACGGGAAGCCTGGCAAGCCAGCTGGGGCCTGCATGCGGCTCTCCACTTTGCGGCCTCCCAGTCCTTCCAGTGCGGACAGGGGCAGCCTGCAGCGTGGCTGGGAAGCCTGTGGGCCGGGAGGCCCCAGCCCCACCCCGGGGTCCACCAGGCTACAGGCACTCACCCACAACCCTGGTGTTGTAGTAGTCGGGCAGCATCCGCTCGCAGAGGGCCACCAGCAGCCAGAAGGCCTCCTCCTCGTTGCAGTAGAGCAGAAGCACCGAGGTGACAATGTTCATGGCCTGTGGGCATGAAGACAGTGAGGGAGGCTCTGGAGCTGGACACCAAGGGAAACAGCTCCTCCCCCAAAGGGTTTTGCTCTACAAGTAAGTCTGGCAACAATAAAACATCCCACACTGGGTTCTGTGCAACTTGTCAAAAAGCAATTTGCAGGCAGCCCGTGGACACAACCAGTCAGCTGTCCCCTCACACTGGCTGTGGGCACTCGGGACACCGAGAGGGCAGAGAGGATACATGACACTTCCGCAGAGTAGTGTCCGCTGTTGGAGCTGGGACACAGGTACCGATGGGCACGTGAGTGAGTGATGTATAAAGCTACACAGCTATAGGGAGGCTATGTGAGATGGGACCCTGCACATCCCTTCAGTGGTGACAAATGAGCTGATCCATTACTTAAAGCTAGCACACCAGCTTCCCATGCAGAACAGTGGCCATGGAAAGTGACTTCTGGGGAGTTGGCTAGCTTCTCTGAAATCCAGGAGCAGTCCATGGGAAACAGGAAGCCATTTGACCTGCCCAGAAAAATACTCCGTAGATTTATAATGACATGTGGCCAGAAAGGCACATTGAAGTCATAATGAGGCGACACCTCATACCATTAGGATGGCTGCTCTCAAAACGCAGGAAGTAACAAGTATTGGTGAGGATGAGAGCTTGGAAGTCTCGAGTACTTTCAATCACTTGTCCTTCTGGGTACAGACACAAAAGAGCTGAAAGCAGGGACCGAAGCCGATGCTGTGCACCCAGCAGCACATCCACACAGGGAAGGTGGAAGCAACGCAAGCATCCACCGAGTGTGGCCCATCCAAGCAAGGAAATATTATTACTCAGGCAGGACATTCTGACACGTGCTACAACACATGCCCCTGGAGCAGCCAGGGTCATACAGACAGAAGGGCCTGTAGCACAGTGGTTGCTGGGGGCAACTAGGGGACAGAGTGTCAGTTTTACAAGATGAAAGTTCAGGTGATGATGGTGGTGGTGGCTGCATAAGGATGTACTTAATAACACCCCAGAACCATGCACCTAAAGATAGGGAATATGGTAGATTTTGTACTTTATCATACACACAGACCAATGCAATGACTCTAGGAACCATACCAGAAACACGCAGAAGATAACTCAGTACACAGCATGGGGATGAGATGAGCAACTAATATTGTTTTTAATTATACCTTTTTCTGTGGTCAGGCAGCTGCTGGGGGCACAGGTATGTGAGACCATGGCTCAGGCCCAGGGCCAGAAGACCTGCTCCCATGAACTGCTAGCGGGCCCCCAAGCCCTCACCTGGCAGTAGCCGATGGTGGGGTTTCGGAAGGCATAGGCTGTCAGCACCCTCCTGAGTGCAGCGATGCCCAGCTCATTCTGGAAGGCAGGGTGCTCAGGCATGGAACGGTGCAGGTCTCGCTCGATCTCCTCTGTGGCCAAGCTGCACTTCCCTGTGGACTGCTCCACCAGGTCAGCATAGTAGCCGGGGTGAGTTACCATCTCATTCCAGGCTCCTGTGGAGGCACGGCAGGTTACTGGCTATCTCCACCTCCTTCTTGGAACTTTGGGAGGGAGTACTGCCGGAGGGGCCTCAGAGGAGAAGGGGAACTCTTCGGTCAGTCACATGGTGTGAGCCAAGGTTCCCTCATGACTGCTCCTTGGAGGGGTCACCCCACCCAAGTTCCAGAGGCCCATACCCCTCCTCCTGAAACTGTCCAGGTAGTCAAGGGTGTGAATGTGGTCAGAGCCTGTCCCAAGAACAGGAGGCTTTGGTGGCTGCCTGTATCCCACTACAGCACTCCACCTTGGTGCCTGTTCCCCAGAACCCCCTCTCCTGGAATGGCCCAAATGAGCACCCCTAGAGGAGCCCCCTTCCTGCCCTGTGAAGGAGATCAGCAGGGCAGCTCACCGGAGAATAGGAGCCAGAGCTCCCCTCGGAGAGCCTCAGGGATGCCCTTCAGCACGAGCTCCCGCACCTTTGCTGTGCGGTACATGCACACACCACGCCCGTACTCAAAGAAGTGGATGTCCCACGACTCCTCCTTCATCTTCTCCTTGGCCTGGGGAGAAAGCAGCAGGGAGAAAGTGGGTATGATCCGGGGTGCAGGGCCTGGGGGCTCTCCTGCCCTCCTCCCCTATCCAGCACGCTGATGAGCCACATCAGGCGCCCAAGGGCTCACAGTAAAAATGCCAACAGCTCAGGCTGGGCTGCGCACAGCACCACCCTTTAGTGGCAGGCCCGTAGGCCTCCCTGCAGAGGCCGGGCCAACACCACCCATGATGGGCACAGAGCTGCAGGCTGGCCCTGGCTCCCCTGGGCCTGGGCCTGAGCCTGGCAGGGTGATGGAGCCCATGCTCTGGACTTACCCCCTTGACCCCCAGATCCTCCATTGAGGCATTTCTCTGGAAGAGTTTGAGCAGGCCCTGGGAAGCGGTGGGTGCCTCCTGTGCAGGGGAGTTTTGGTGGCCCCCGCAGGGTGAGGTGGGGCTGGCAGGCTGCTCCAATGGCTCCTGAGTAACTGGGGAAGACTGGAAAAAACAACACAGAGGAGGATGGTGAGCCTGCAGGCTTCCCTTGTGCACTCGGTGCACCAGGGTAGCACCAGGTCTGGATGAGCAGGAGGCCACACAGCAGCTGGGTCCCACTGCCTTGGCTGGTCACTGCCCACCTACACGGTCCTCCCTCACCAGGCCCATCCATGCTGGCTGGCCTCTCACTGGGATGGTCTTGGCCTAGGTGGGCCCACCCTAGGAGGCCCTCTCAGTGAAGTCAGGGCCAGAGAGAACAAACCCCAAGAAGCCAGCTCCTGCGCCCCCTTAGGGCCTGGGTGTAGCAAGGGGTTCCAGAGTCACTGCCCCTGTTCTAGCCCTTGGGTGCAGGCCCAGCTCAGCCTGTAGGGATGGCTGCTGGTGGTGATTGCCCTGACTGTTCCCAGGGCCCTGGCCAGGGACATCAGGAGAAAGCACTGAGGACCCTAAGGAGAAGGAGCATGGAGCCATGCATGCTCCATGCATGGACAGTGAGCAGAGGCCAGTCTACAGCACAGGCCAACCTGACAGTTTACCCTGCCCTTGTCAGAGCAACAGGGTCCTAAAGCAGTCCCTCCAGTGGTATCCTCCATGACTGCCCACTGAGTAAAGGGAGGTGGCTTCTCTCCCTTAGGCTACCCATCCACTGTATTCCCAGAGCTCTGAAGGTTCTGAGGTTCGCGGGCCCATGTTCTCTGCTTTGGACATTCATGCCAGCTTCAGACTAGGCTCTGGCCAGTGGTCTGCTGCTTCAAATGAGGCTGCTGGGGCTTTGGAGGTGAAGATAAGGATGCAGGCCCAGAAATGGATGTAAGAAAGGGTCCCCATCTATAGACCATCTCTGCAGCAAGCCACCTCCTATAGGGTCTAACCTGCATTAGGGGAGGCCCCAGGAAGGCCGGAGCCTGGGAATTTGCTTTCCCATGAACAGATGGCCAAGGGCAAGAGAAATGAGCTCTGTGCATTTTAGGAACATATAGGAGGGGGTGAGAGGAGGATAGAGAGAATACGGATCTGGCAGAAGGAAAGCGGGGCATCAGGGACAAAGGTCTATAAGGAAACCCTGACCTTCAAGGTTCTTCATGGCTTTCTGGGATCTTTGCCTCCAAACCTCACACTGCCAACAGAGCAAGCACGTTCTGAATCCAGCCCCACCCAAGTCCCAAACACCCCCTCAGGGGAGGACTGGAATCAGAGCCCCTCAGGCCCAGCTCAGGGGGTACTTGACACCATCCCTGCAGGGCACCTGGCCACTGTGGGCAATGTTCTGTGCAGGAGGTGTCCCTGGCCCAGGGGTCAGGTGGTCCAGAGCCCATGCTCACCCTGGGTTTCCCCTCAGCTCCCTCCCTGAGTGCCCACTGCCAGAAATAGTACTGCCCCTGGGTGATACTGTTGCTGACTCTCTTCTGCCAGCAGCAGCTGCCAGGTTCACATGGGAGCCCCTGTCTCTCTCTACTCTTGCTCCATTCTTTGTGGGTTCTGCTGAGGCTTGGGGTGATGCCCACTTGAAGCCTCATGGGGCTGGGGGCCAGTGTCAACAGGTGGCCACGAGCAACTCTCTGGGGAGCATCAGATGAGTCAAGGAGAAGGCAGGGTTTCTGCCATCCTGGCACCATCCCAGCCCAGGGATGACACCGTTGGCAGGAGGCCACATCTAGGGGCAGAGGCCACTGCATGGGCTTCTCAGTTTCATGGCCAGTGAGCTCCCTCCATGGGTGCCAGTTTGGGCTGGGGCACAACTCCTGTGCCCTTTTGCAGCTCAGATCCCACCTGGCCACTGGTGCAGCACTCCACCTGCTCCATGTTCCTGCACGGAACCGCCCCTTGACTGCAATGGATTCCCAGGAATATTCGGGAAGGGTCCACTCTGTCAACATGTACAGCATATTGTATATCCACTGTACTACAGGAGCGCAGTTTTGAATAAAAGAATTTTTAAGGAGAAAAAGAACGGAGCTCCTCTAGGTTTCACATCCACAGTCCACCCCTCCATCCTAGCTGGTGTTTTGAAACAAATTGAGAGTGCACCGAATACTTTTCATGACCAATGGCTAGAATCTAGGGGATAAGACCCCAGTACTCTGATGCAGAGTATTTTTAAGATCTTCGATGGCTAGGGCCACCAGAATTACTCCGTGTCCCTCAGCTTATTAGCAGTTTCTGGCCTCCACATGTCGCGCTGTTGACGCATCAGGGAATGGGAGCCAGAGGGACCTGCTCCCTCCCAGTTTCACTGGCTGTTTCTGAGCCCTTGCTGAGGTTCTGTTCTGTGAGCTGTCGCTTCGGGGGCAGGAAGCTATTTTGTTGGGTGCTTTCTGGACTCCTTGGCTGTCGGGCCCTCAGAGCAGAACTGCCCCACCCATCCACCCCGAGACCTGAGCGCAGCAGCCGACTTGGGTCCAAGCAGGATCACGCTGCACACAACGGTCTGGCCTCTCCTGCGGCTGCCTGGGGCACATGAATACCCTTTCTCCTGGTCTTGCTGAAGAGCTTGTCTGTGGGCTGTTACTTTTACTCTCGAAGTTGCTCTGTGGGTTTCATGAGGCAGTTTGATCAAATGTGTAAACGACCCAGCAGGAGGCACCTGGCCCCGGGTGAAGGCCACTGCAGTCCGGCTTTTCCTCCTGGCCCTCCCCTGAGCAGCACTCATCAAGGCCATTGTGACGCCCTTTGCCATCTCCGGCAGCCTAGTCCTACTGCTCCTGCTCCTCAACCTTCCATGTCATCCACCCAACACGGAATCTTCCAAACCTGCTCCTCCAGCACCTTCCTCGTGTCACTAAGTGATGTCTGTTCCATAAGCTGCTCAGGCCAAAGCCACAGTGTTACCTCTGACCCCTTTTCTTCTCTTACACCCACATCAAATCCATTCTCAGATCTGCTTTCAAAACATCCTGTTACACACTAACAAAGCGTAATCCAAAAAGGAAATTAAGAAAATAATTTCATGCGAACCCAAAGGTTGCTGGTTTGATTCCCAGCCAGAGCACATAACCAGGTTGCAAGCCAGGTCTCCAGCCAGGTCCTTAGCTGGAGGCAGGTGAAAGGCAACCATACATTGATGTTTCTTTCTCTCCCTGCCTCCCTCCCTTCCCTTCTCTCTAAAAATAATAAATAAAATCTTAAAAAAAAGTTTCATTTACAACAGCACCAAAAAGAGTAAATAATAAAGTACTTAGGAACAAACTTAACTGTGGAAGTGAAAGGTATTCACAGAAAAGTAAAACCACTGCTGCAAGAAATGAAAGACACAAAGATGGAAAGACATACTGTGTTCATGGACTGGGAGAATAAAGATGGTAATGACATCAGTACTATCCAAAGTGAGCTACAGATTCAGTGCATTCCATATCCAAAGCCCAATAACTCCCCCACCCCAGAAATGGAAAAATCTTTTCTAAAATTTATACGGAAATTCAAGGGACCCCAAAGAGCCAAAAGAATAAATAAATAAATAAATAAATAAACCTTAAAAAAAAAAAAAACAATCAAGTTGGAGGTCTCAGACTTTCTGATTTAAAAGTTTACTATAAAGCTGCAGCAGTTAAAACAGTCTGGCGCTGGCATAAAGAAAGACATATAATATACACCAATGGAACGGAATTGAGAGATCAGAAATGAATCCTCACATATACAGTCAAACGATTTTCAGCAAGGATATCAAGACTGTTCAATGCAAAATGAATAGTTTTTACAAAAATAATGCTGGAAAACCTGGATATCCACACACCACATGAGGCTGGACCCTTATCTCACATCACACACAAAGATAAACTCAAAATGGGGCAAATACTTAAATGCAAGAGCTAAAATTGTAAATCTCTGAACAAAACAAAGGTAAAGCTTCATGACACTGGACTGGCCATTATTTCTTGGATGTGACATCAAAAGTGCAAGTAAGCCCTGGTTGGTAGCACGGTGAATAAGGCGCCGGCCTGTGAACCCAAAGGTCCCTGGTTTGAGTCCTTAGTCAGGGCACATAACCAGGTTGAAGCCAGGTCTCCAGCTAAGTCCCCAGCTGGAGGCAAGTGAAAGGCAACCACACATTGATGTTTCTTCCCTCTCTGCCTCTCTCACTTCCCGTCTTTCTAAAAATAATAAATAAAATCTTTTTAAAATGCACAAATAATAAAAGAAAAATAGATAAATTAACTACATAAAAATTAAAAATTTATGTGCATCAAAGACACAGAGTGAGAAGGCACCCAAAGAATGGTAAAAAATATTTAAAAATCATATATCTGGACCCTTTTCATTAAGATGGCACCTAAAGCAAAGAAGGAATCCCCTGCCCTTCCCAAAGCCAAAACCAAGGCAAAGGCTTTGAAGGCAAAAAAAGCAGTGCTAAAAGGTGTCCACAGCCATAAAAAAAGAACACCCATCACCCACCTTCCAGAGGCCTGGAAGACACTGCGGCCCCAGAGCCAGCCTAAATATCCCCGGAAGAGAGCCCCAGGAGAAACAAGCTTGACCACTATGCTGTCATCAAGTTCCCCCTGACTGCCAAGTCAGCCATGAAGAAGAGAGAAGACAACAATACACTTGTGTTCATTGTGGATGTCAAGGCTAACAAGCACCAGATCATGCAGGCTGTGAAGAAGCTCTATGACATTGACGTGGCCATTGTCAACAGGCCATTGTCATCAGGCCTGATGGAGGGAAGAAGGGCATATGTTTGACTGGCTCCAGACTAGGATGCTTTGGATGTTGCCAACAAAATTAGGATCATCTAAACTGAGTCCAGCTGGCTGATTCTAAATATCAAAATTTTATACTGTAAAAAAATTAATAATAAAAATGAAAAAAATCACATATCTGATATAAAGTTAATATCTGCACTATATAAAGAACTTCTAAAACTGGACAAAAAAATCAAACAGCCTGATTAAAAAATTAGGTAAAGGACCTGAAGAGTCACTTCTTCAAAGAAAACATACACATGACCAATAGATATGAAAAATTGCTCAACAGCATTAATTATTGGAAAATGCAAATCAAAACCAATGAGATATCATATCACACCTATTAGAATGGTTATTATAAAAAATAACAGAAAATAACAAGTGTTGACATGGATCAGGAGGAACTGAACGATGTGTATTGCTGGTAGAAGTGCAGAAGACTGTATGGTAGATATGATAAATGCTGAAAAACTCTTTGACCCAGAAATTCCACTTCTGGGTAGTTCTCCAAAAGAATTGAAAGTAGAGTCTCGAACAGAATTTCTTTTACTTAAAAAAATTTTTTTTCAATTACAGTTTACATTCAATATTATTTTATAATGAAGAAAAATGTTTATACCCATGTTCATAGCAGCATCATTCACAACAGCCAAAAGGTGAAAGCAACCCAACTGTCTGTCAAAAATGAAGTTACGTATCTTTCGTAACTAGTGTCTTAAATTTCTTCAGGACAACACCCAGAAGTGGGACTGCTGGACCATATGGTAGTTCTATTTTTACCGTTTTTGAGGAACTGCCACACTGGTTTTGAACCGTGGCTGCACCAATCTGCACTCCCACCAACATTGCATAAGATTCCCTTTTCTCCACATCCTCCATGCCAGCACGTGCTATTTGCTGATTTATTGATGATGACCATTCTGACTGATATGAGGTGATAAGTCATTGTGGTTGTAATTTGCATCTCTTTGATGATTAGCGATATCCTATGATTTCACTTATATGTGGAATGTAAAAAACAAACAAACAAAAAAGAATAACCAAAATAGAAACAAACTCATAGATACAGAGAGCAAGCTGATGGGTTGCCAGGTGTAAGGAGAGTTGGGGGACTTGGTCAAAAAGGTGAAAGGGTTAAAAAGTAAAACTTGGTGTCACAAAATAGTCATGAGGATGTAAAGTAGAACAGGGAATACAGTCAATAATACTGTAATAACTGGATTGGAGGAATCACTTTGTAAATTATATAAACACTCTACACCTGAGACTAATATAAAGTAATACTGAAGGTTAACTGTAATTGAACATAAAAACTAGTTAAAAAAATGAATGGATAAACAAAAAGTGATACACACACACACACACACAATCAATCTTCGGATAAATACTCAGAAGAGGGACTGCTGGAATGTGTGTGTGTGTACACATACACAGAGCATCATGGCTGGTGAAATAAGTTCACAGCAAGACCACCAGGTGCTTGCTGTAGACGTAAGTCTCGGTGGAAGCACCCATCACCTAAATCCTGCCAACAAGTAGACCAGCCCCCAAACGCAAAACACCTGAACCAGAATCTGATCTGGCACTTATTACTCAAACACCAGCTTACAGGAAACAGGGGACTGCAGTCAATGAAAACCAAGCTTTGAGAAACCCTACAGCACAGATAACTCAGTTCCATTAAAAAAAATACTGAGAGAGCGAGTGAGCTAGTGAGTGAGCAGAAATCTACAAATTAAAAGGAGTTTAAGAGACATGTCAACCAACCATAACATACGATTGGGGAAGTGAGAATATGGCATTTAATATTCGGGAATTTTTGTGACTTCTGTTGTTGTACTGAGATTGCAGTTGAGACTCTAAAAGGGCACCTTCCCCTGCATGAATCTCAGATTGAAGGATCGACAGAAGGGCCAGGTGTCTGAACCTTGGCTCCCAAGCTGAGTGGGCCCCAGTGTAGCTTTCTGCACAGCATAAGCTGCCAGAGGGGCAGGTCTGGTCAGAAACGGCTTCTCCTGCGATGGGGACTGGAGGTGAGGGGAAAATGCTCAGGAGGATGGTACGTGTGCATGCCCGCTAAGGTGCAGGGCTCTGTGATGTTGGCAGTCCACGTGTGGTAGCGGGACACCTAGGGCTGGGGCTGCTCTCACCCCACACCCAGTAGAGGCCCTCCCCGCCAAGGCCCCTGGCAGGCACCATAGAGATGTCTGGACTCTTTTCCTGGTCCTGTCTCCCCTTGACCCCCTGCCCTGCTCCCAAGATACCCTGGTACCTCTGGGGTCCGATCCACAAAGCTGGCTTTCCTCCCTGTGCTGCAGCCACCTGGCTGCTTAGATGATGTTTTCTGGAGGAAGTCAGAGATTCTCTGAACCAAGAAATCACGGTCTTTCAGGTTGGCGAACAGAAAGGTCATTTTGCTTCTGGTGCTAATAGACAGAGGGCTGGGCAGAACGCTGGAGCTGTCCGCTTTCTCGACAATGGTCACCTGAGAAGGCAAAAACACCAGATATCTGTGTCTTGGGACATAAAGCTGGAAAGCTCTGTGGCTGTGAGTGCACAGTGACCTCAGAAGGCACTCCCAGGAGGGCACAGGCACTGGGCCACCACTTTCACGCTCTGCTGCTTGCTGCAATGAGCAAGCTATGTGCCTAAGCCTTGTTTTACTCTGACAGCAGTGGTGGGCAGGTCAGCCTGGCAGGTCTGTCATGATGATGGGCCTAGCTGCTGGCCCGATGAACTTCCCTAAATGGCCAGTTCCCTGCTCTGGAGCCTTGAAATCAGCCCCCTGCATGGCTGTCCTCGGCACTGATTCCTAGACTACATGCTGACAGGAGCAGCTGGGGCCCAGCTCTAAGCCCAGGTAATGCAGACAGAGCCACACAGGCATGGAGAGCTCAGGATAGGTTTTCAGGGGTACCTCTGTAGAGTCCACTGCCTGGGGTGGAGACAGACATTGGCCATACAGGTTAAACATGGGCAGCAAGCAAGTGTGGGGGTGACAGCCCAGTTGGGAGGCCATTGTGCTGCTTTGGGCCTCTAGTGGCTGAGCTGACCAGCCTGCTACAGCCAGGGGAGGAGCTGGGGTGGAGGCCTAGCAACCATACTGAGGATATGCTAGACTGACCTGATGGACAGGAACAGGCTGGTGAAGCTGGGGCCAGGTAAGCAGGGGTAGGGTAGGGTATGTGTATGCATATGTGTGAATGTGCGCACACATGTGTATGGTCATACATGTATATGTGCATGTTTGTAGGTGTGTACATATGTGAGACTATCATGTGCGTGCATGAGTGGTGTGTACACACACTAGTGTATGTGCATGAGTATGTGTGCATGCACACATGAGTGTGTATGTGGTATACATTTGTGCATATGCATATAGGTGCGAATGCATGCATGCGTGTGTGTGCGCACAAGTATGTGATGTGTACATGTGAGCTGAGATCAGCTCACAGGTCCAGCAGAAGATGCTGGAGGATTCCACATAGGTGCCAACATGCTCTGATTGACATTTAATTAACGTGCACTGGCTGCTGTGTGAAGGTGAGTCCTAGAAAGATCAGGTGTGTACAGGACACTCCTGAGGTGGCCCAAGCACATGCTGGTGTCCTCGGTGGTGGCTGTGGAGAGGAAGAGACCTGCTATGGTCAAGATGCAGGAACGAGGCCAGGCCAGAATCAAGGAGCAGATGGAGAGAAAGGGCAACACTGCCCGGGGTGGTTGTGCAAACTCAAGAGTGAAGCCGGCTCTCAGTGAGGAGCCCTGACTGGGACGTTGAAGACTGGAGAGTGCTGGGCCAGGGCCTCCATGTCGACCAGCTGCAGAGCCATCCCAAGAGTACAAAAAGGTCCTGCTCCCCGGCTCAGCCAGCACTCTGCCATCAGAAATGTCAGGAGAAATGAAACCAGGATCCAAGCCTTGGGGCCATGCCAGTACAGAGTACTGAGGACAAACCCACGGGCCTGGTGCCAAACAGAGCATGGGATAAAGGGCCACCTCTGAGCCCCTTGTGTTGTGGCTGGAGCTGTGGCTCTTTTGAGCCCTTTGTCTGATCTTCCTTGAGGTACCCAGGCAGCACACCAGTACATACCCATTCACAGCTACACCTGTAATGAGGGCTCTGCACAAATGCCAGGGAGGTCTCATTGCTCTGGGCTTTTTAAATTTAATTTTTATTTGTTTTAAATTTTAAACTTAAAAACCTCACTGTGTGCCCCTGGCCCAGTTGGTTAGAGCATTGTCCCAATATGCCAAGGTGTGGGTTCAATCCCCAGTAAGGGCACATACAAGACTCAACCAATGGCCCCAGCTGGTGTGGCTCCGTGGATGGAGTGCTGGCCTGCAAACTAAAAGGCTGCCCTCCAATCTGATTCCCAGCCAGGGCACATGCCTGGGTGTCAGGTCAGGTGTGTGAGAAGCAACTGATCAATGTTTCTCTCTCACACCGATTTTCCTCGCCCTCTGTTTCTCCCTCCCTTCTCCTCTCCCAAAAATAAATATACAATTTTTTTTTTTTTAAAAAACAAAAAGCACCTCACTGTGCTCCAGCCAATTTGCCCTGCTGGGCCAAGAGGCAAAGGAAGCCTGAGACCTGCCCTAACCTCAAGCCACTACTTCTGGCTGCGCGGGCCTCTCCTTTGTTCGCATTTCCCAGTGTGGTGGCAGGGAGAGGGCTTCCACCTCTTACAGGTGAGAGCTGATTTCCAATGACACTGCCAGAGCCTGAGCCAATGTCAGAGAGGAACCGTGAGGCCGCCCCTGAGGATGATGTGGTGGGGTTGGCAGGGTCAGTGTCCTGCAAACGCAGTCAAAGGAGGGCTTTAACAGTCCAGCTGCAGGCCAGGGAGGCAGGCCTGAGCGACACCCCCCGCCAGGGAGGTGTGGGTTCCTCCTGCAGTTTCTTCATGGGCCAGAGTGCGCTCTCCTGGCACGCCAAAGCCTGCCCGGTCTGCCCACGTGCCAAGGTGACCCCTAGGTTAAACCCTGGGTACCTACTCTCGAGGGGGCTGCCCAGGGCAGGTGCCCGTTACTGACTGCCGAAGGCCCACCTGGGTAGTCAGGGCAGAGCCGGTGGGGCTGGGTGCTCACCTCCCGCAGGGGTATGATGAGGTGGCAGGCATCCTCCTCCTTGCTGGCAAAGCAGATGTAGTTGCTGGAGATGAACATCTGGCCGGGGATGTGCAGCTTGTTGAAGGGCGTCCACAGTGTGCAGCTGGTGTGGCCGTCCAGGCGCTCGTCCCCGGGCAGCCGGAACGTGGCCCTGTAGTATTCATTCTTGGCCCGTGCATCCAGGTCTCTGAGGAAACCATGGTGAGGTGGAAGAGGAGGGGACAAGAGTTGGCTTTGCATCTCCTGTGGGGTTCTCTGTGAGCCAAGTCCTACGCAGGGATCTTGTTTAATTAAACACACACCTTAAAGGGCCAAGTAATTTGACAGGTAGAGGAGTGGTCAGCAAATAAGCCCTTGAGACCTAGTGGCTGTGGGAGGACACCTGGAAGCTTACCGAGTAACATTCCCACTTTCCCACAGGGTCCCTTTACCTGCCCTGCTGCTTCTCACTAGGAAGATCTAGCCCCAGCTAGAAACCCAGACAAGGACCTCCTGATAGGCAGGTGATGCTACTGCTGGCCATGAAATGCACTTCCCTTGCCCATAGCTGAGCAGGGAGAACCAGGCCTGTCCTCATCCCTGCTCTGGCTCTGTCCTTGGGGCTGCCAGCAGCCCGAGCAGACCTGGTAGGCACACCTGAGGCAGTGCTGAAGAATGCCATGTCCTGGCCTCCCTCCTTTTCTTTCCAGAAGGTCACTTGCATCTCTAGAGTAACATCTTTTGTCAGTGTCCTGGTTCTGAAGGTGCAGCCCTGATTTGGGGCCCAGGTTGTGGGCTCAGAGCTCACGGGTGTGAACTGACTGTGGACTCGGGGGCTCCTAGCCTGCCTTGCGGGTTTCCTGGGAAGCCACAGCTGAGGAGTGCAATCAGAAGTTCCCTGGAGGGGCTGACCACCAGTGTGTGTTCCTTTACCTACCAATCCCCACAGACAAGGTGGCAGAGACCTTAGACCTCCTTGGCTGCACTCATCCCCAGGCGTGGGCTCTACAGCTACAAGCTGTGGAGAGTCTGTGGGGCTGGCCAACAGGTGCTAAGTAGAGCCGTCCATCATGGTGGGAGGGAGGCACTGCACACTGGGGCCTGGTCACCGAAGCACTCCAGAGTGGCCCCTCAGCACCCTGACCGAGGTGGTGGGGCGGACAGGCTGGCAGCTGCTGCAGGCTCACACCTGGCTCCACTGCTCACTGGCTGAGGGTAGCTGGGCCAGTTACTTCATCTCTCTGTGCCACAGGTCCCTGTCCATTCCTGAGGTGTGTGAGCCCTCCCCATCACAGGGCTATGAGAAAGACTGCGCCTCTTTGGACACACCCCTCTGCTAATCTCTGGTGCACCCCCTCAACCACACCTTTACCCGGCCCCTTTCCAAGGGTCCTCCCCGCTGGGCAACCAACCGCTTCAAAGCTGAGATGTTCCTGTGTGGCCGGGAGGGCCTGGGCAGCGTCTTGTCCTCCAGAAAGCCCTCGTTGTCCAGCAGCTGCCGCATGGCCAGGTTGGCCAGCTGCTCCATGAGCTTGAACGTCTCGCCAATGTTGAGGAACATGGAGAAGAAGAGCTCCTGGTCTCGGGTGTCCACTCGGATGCTCTCAGGGAAGAGCAGGGTGGCGTTCTTCTCCAGCCGTGTGACATTCACCCATTGTACCACTAGGCTCACTGGACAACAGTGGGGACAGACAGAGTGGCCCTGGGTCACATGGGCTGGAGGGAGGGTTGGGTAGAGCGGGATCCTGCCTCCCACCTGCATCTGGAATCCCCCGGGGGACAGCGCTCCCATGCCTGAGCCTGGCTGTGCTAGGACACAAGATCCACAAGGACAGATGAGGCTACAGAGGTCTCCCTGTGTCCCAGGCCAACCCAGCACTGCCCTGAGAAGAGGCTGGATGAATGTTTGCCCCACGAATGACTAGAGTGACATGAATGAACGTGCACAGGTGAGCTAGCTGAGGCTCTGGCCCTGACAAGCCCCACCTAGAGACGTGCACTGATGTGGGAGCCAAAGTCACAACGCAGTGTGACCAGCAGAGGAGGTACAAGGCCAGAAGGGCCAGGAGAACTCGGAGGGTGTTTGGGGAGCATGCAGCAGGTGCGTGCGTGGTGGGAGATGGCCTTGCTGCGCTCAGGAAAGGCAAAACTGGGACAGCTGAAGCCTGTCTGAAGGCTGGGTTGGGGGCAGTGGAAGGCACTGGTACCCCTGGAGACTCTGCCTTGCATCCTAAGGGCAGGGCTTCCCCGAGGGAGGGATCTGCGGTACCAAGGCATGGAGTAACCTGGAGCCACTCACTGACACGTGTGCCCTTGAATTCTTGACTTAAAAGAAATAAGCCCCATGCAGAAAGTCACCATGCGAAAAACCTACCTGTGGACATAATGTGCCAGGAGTCCCATGAGCCACCTGGCTCAAGTTTGGGCATTCCTG
Source organism: Noctilio leporinus (assembly GCA_004026585.1). Lineage (NCBI taxonomy): Eukaryota > Metazoa > Chordata > Mammalia > Chiroptera > Noctilionidae > Noctilio > Noctilio leporinus. The sequence continues at coordinate 154,346 of PVIW01002586.1, forward strand.
TCATAGGATATTGAGGTGGTACTTGGTTTAGGGGAGACCCTCTGTTGGGTATATGGGAATAGACTCTCTGGGGGCCGAGAGGAAGGAGACTCCTCAGGGACTCTGGCATTCTGGAAAGTGAACTTTCTGGAGGTGAGGTGGGGGTATGAGAGCCAAGGAGCTGAGAAAGGCTGGCAGGTATGCAGGGTGCCTGGACTCACCCTCCTTGCCCAGCAGGAAGGAGTAGAAGCACAGGTGATTGACAGTCAGGTAGAGCCAGCCCTGCCTGGGCACTCGACCCTTCCAGTAGCTACAGGAGTAGTAGTTCACCAGCTTCTCCCCCTCGGGCATCCTAAACTGCTTCCGCATCTTCAGCTCGGCCTCCTTGAACTTCCCGGGGTCCTCATCTCCTTGGGGCTGTAGGTTCTTGTTCTCTTCAGCAATGATACCCTGGAGGGGGACAAGGGGACTGGTTCCTGGAACGCCCAGGGTTCCCATGGCCAAGACAAACAAAGGCTGGGCAGAGAGGCCCAGGGAATTGGGTGGTGGTACCCAGGATGCGGGCCTAAGGGCCATAGGCGGGGCCAGGCCCAGTCAGCTGCTCCACAGGGCTTGGTCAGACTGAAGCTGCCCATGTGGCTGGCTGGCTTTCCTCAACTCCCCAAACCATTATGGTATGGACAATGACTGCTTACAGAAACGTTTATTTTTATGTAAAATTAAAAAAAATAGTATGGTAAGAAATGCACATAGCAGAAGTGTGTGTTTAGTGGAAAGGGACCCCACCCCTTCCTCCCACAGCACCTTCTGGGCTTCCTGCCAGACATGTGGGTGCTGAGGATCGGCCTTTAAGTGAACAGGAGCTGTTTCCTTTCTCTCCTTCTTTACCAAATGGCAATGTGCTGTGGCAGTTCTGTGAAGTGCTTTTCTCCTGATGAAGTCTTAAAGACAAGCCCTGTATTTGATCCCCCTATATACTGAGGCGCTCCTGCCTCTTGCCAGAGCCCATAGACCAGTCATGGGGCTCACCTGGCTTGGGGCACATCTGTGCTAACTGTGTCCTGCCTGCCTGCATCTTTACTGGGCTCGGAGTCCCAGAACCCTTAGGTGAAAGAGATTCTTTGTATACTCAGCTCAAAAGGTGTGCACAGGTGTCCAGGAGGCTCCTCAGTACACTAAAGTCATTCAAGGCCAGTGCCTGTGGCCCTACCTGCTGCTCATGCCAGGCTTCCTGTCCCCAGGAATAGAGAAGCCCCCAGGGAAGGTGTGCTGATGCCCACACCCAGCACTGCCAGCATGCAGCTAGGACACGTGGCTGTCACAGGACCATGTTTCCTCTCTCACCAGCTGCCTCTTGCATCTCCCTGAACCACTCCTGTAGGAATGGGCTCTACACCTGGCAAAGGCTCCAGCAAAGCTCTCTCCTCATTATCAGGCCCTGCCTTTAACTCTGCCACCCTGGATTCTACCTGCTGGACAGCCTGTGGGACACAATTGGCTATCCTGCCCCTGGGGCCACCGTCTTGGGTCTCAGCTGGAAGCTGCTCCCCTGCCTCTCCAGCTGCATCTGGGTGACCTCCAAGCAGGGGGCTAAGGGGCTGACATGGCCCGCTCTGCACTGCCTGGCTCAGGTGTGACTCTCCCACCGCTGAGTATGAGCCAGCCTGGTTCACAGGGCAGCGGTTCCCGTTCACCTGCTGACACCACTGGCCTGTAAGAATCACTGGGTACATTTTAAATTCTTGGTTCCATGTCTTCCATAGGTTTAGGCACATTCAGGTTTCCTGCTTCTTCCTGAGTCTAAGTTTAAGTTACAGTTTATGGTAGGCTGAATAATGGCCTCCAAAGATGTCCACATGCCAATCCCCAGAACCTGGGAAAATGTGACTTTATAGAGCAAAAGGGACTCTGTAGATGTGATTAAATAAGGGTTCTGAGATGGGGGTGTGGGCCCATTGTAATCATTGGTCCTTTAAGGAGACAAGAGGGTCAGGGTCACAGAGGACAGAAGATGGGAAGGGTACTTAGTGACTGAGTTGATGGCACTAAACTGCTGGCACTAAAGATGGAGGAAGGATCCCTGGCTGGTGTGGCTCAGTGGATTGAGTGACAGCCTGAGAACCAATGGGTTGCCAATCCGATTCCCAGCCAGGGTACGTGCCTGGATTGCAGGCCCCGCCCCCAGCTGGGGGTGTGCAAGTGGCAATTACACACTGTTCTCTCCCTCCCTTCCCCTCTCTCTAAAAATAAATAAAATCTTTAAAAAAATAAAAAGATGAAGGTCAAGGGTCAAAAACCAAAGAGTCCAAGTAGACAGCACAAGCTGGAAAAGGCATTCTCGCTCAGCCTCCAGCAGGCAGGCAGCCCAGCCAACACCCTCACGGAAGCCCCTGGGGCCCACCCTGGGTTTAGCCCACCTGAACTGAAAGACGAATCTGATTTGTTTAGTGTCACTAAGCTTGTAGTAACTTGTTAAGGCAGCAATAGGAAACAAGTTTATTCCAATAAAGTGTCTATCTTGTCTACATTCTTGAATTAATTGGCTTAAAGCTACTTATAGCATTACCTTTTTCTTTAAACTGCTTCTCCTAGTCCTTAGCTGCTTGTAGGAGGCTCCACTGCCCTGGCCCCTTCCACAGGCTTGCGGGCAGTGTGGGGTCGACTGTTCTCTCTAGCGTCCCCGGCTCTAGAGGGAATGAACTCTTCCCTCTTGTTTTTTTCTTTCCAATTTCTTGGCTGCTCTGGAGTTCTTAATCACTGAGTCGGATGCCTGGATCATTCATTTCTGCCCTTCTTCTACAACGTGAGATTTAAGCCTTCACATTCCCTGCTCTGCACTGCTTCGCTGCATCCAACCAATTTTAATGTGCAGCCATATTTCAATTATTATTCAGTTCTAAATATTTTCTAGTTTCCAGTTCTTCTTGGCCTCATGAGTCATTCAAAACTTTTCTCCCATTTTGTGGATTGGTTTGGTTGAGCCTGGCATGCAGGCAGCATTTCATAATGTTGCCATTGTTGCTGGTGTTGCTATTGTCAGTTTAGCTTGCTCAACAGGACAATGGAGGCTAGCCTCCACTCTGCCTGCTTCCCAGGAGCTAGGAGGCGGCGGCACAGGCCCTGAGTCGAACTCCCAAGTGCACGAAGAAGAGCGAACTCTGTGCCATCCACCAGCCCTAGGAACTGTGCCCAAAGCAACTCAACCTGGGAGACTGACCCGGCAGGAGCCCTCCTAGGAATCTACTCTAAGGCAATAATGGAGGAGAAGTAAAACATACAGATACTCCATTAAATGCTCATTATCATATTAATTACCACCCAAGAGGAAACAGCCTAAACATTGCCACATCCTGATATCCGTTTTTTCCCACATTGCTACAATTTCCATAATTATTTTGAAAGCTGTAAAATACTTCACTGCTACCCCACCTGTGACTCCCCAGTACCCCAAACAGAAATGCTGGGCCAAAGACTCACAGGATCAGTGCCCAGGAAAGCATTCTGTTCTCAAGTTTCATCGCTCACGCTCAGCAAAAGAGGGCAAGGCAGCTCCCGGACCATGGGTCTGAGAGGCAGCACTCCAGTCCTTTTGCTGGCAAGCCTGACACACACCATTCTGTATATAGGAAAGAATGGCCTGCAGGGTCAACTCCAAGGAACAGAATTGCTGAGTCAAAGGCCTGCCTTTCTAAGTTATGTTAGTTTTACAATAGAAACACACCTCCAACTTTCCCTGTCACTTCCAGCTTCTTCCCCTGCCTACGCTCTGCAGGAAGGCAGCTGGGGCTCTGTACACTTGCTCGGGGCCCTTTGCAGAGGATGGAAACTCCCAGCTTAGTCAGATTCTAATGGCTGGCCGGCCAGGAAAGATGGGCCTGCATGGCAATTAACTTTGTAAACTGGGGGAGAGACCTACGCGGTGTTGCTTAGAGAAGAGTACCCTGATGAAGGAAAGTGAGCACCACCAGTGCAGGGAAGGGGAGGGGAACCTTACGTGGATCTTGCCCTTGACGAAGGTGGTGATATCTTCCTCATTGTCGAAGATGGACAGCGTCTGGAGCAAGTTATTTTCCAGCCATTCCCAGTGCTCCGTTATCTCTTTGCGGTCGGAACCTAGGGGGTACAGTGAGTGAAGAAGAGGAAAATCAACCACACCATCACCACACCTTAACTGCGAACTCAGAGAAAAGAAACCGTCATGTGCAGTATCCAAGTGACTGCAACCTTCAAGCTGTTGACTCTTTTCCTCCTTAAGCTTTACATGTATGTATGAACAAGTCATAAGGAGAAAAAAAACTACACACACACACACACACACACACACACACACAAAGTCATAAGGAGTCTTGGTAAAAATGACAAAAAAGCCCTAGCTGGTGGCACAATGGATAAGGTGCCGGCCTGTGAACCCAGGGGTTGCTGGTTCGAATCCCAGTCAGGGAACATAATCAGGTCTCCAGCCAGGTCCATAGCTGGAGGCAGGTGAAAGGCAACCATATATTGATGTTTCTCTCCCTCTCTGCCTCTCTCCTCTCCCCTCTCTATAAAAAATAATAAAAACCAAAAAAAGAAAAAAAAAAAAAATTTCAGGCTGAACTGCAGAGTCATGTGGAAAATAAAGCCTCCATTTCCCCTAATTCGAGGAGGAATGACCATAAGTCCTCCCAGAAATGGTCTCTACATCTACACATTTGCTTCCTTACAAAGATTATTCTTTGTGATAAAAGGACTTCGTTTGGCCTTTGATATGTGGATGACAAGGCAGATGCAGTCAGTCTTGGTATAAGTGACTGTAGCCCTCCTGAGACTCAGGAGCCTCTGGCAGGACTCCTGGCCGGAAGCTGGGTTTCTTATTTGGGCGGGGTGCACCCATCCAGGCCTCTGCCTGTAAGGCTCCTCCTTCCTTTTCCAGCTCACATTCAAGCCATTTTCTGGCTCCCTCTGGGAACCCCAGTCTGAGACCTTTAGCTTCTGGCTGCCCCGCCTAGGAGATGGTCCCAGTCCTCCTCAGGCAGGGGCCCTGGAGGGCACTTCAGGACTACTGCCACTCCCAAAGGGTGTGGCAGCTCCCAATAGGGAACTGGGCAAAGGACAAGGGAAGTGTCACCCTGGCCCAGCTTCCCCAGCTCCCCGCATGTGCCAGGAAATGAGGGAGCACTTAAGAACTATTTTCTGAGTGAATGAACACAAGGAGAGCACTGAAGGCCCTCTCTCCCCTCAGCTGTCCTGGAATGGGACAAGTCTACGGAGCATAAGATGGCCCAGTTAATCTTGTGACCCCAGGAAAGTCCACACACATGGCATGGAGGAGCCTTGGCTTTTTGGGCAGATTTCACTTCCAAATTCCTACTAGACCATCTCCTAGGTGGGGCAGCCAGAAGCTTTTTGTGGTTTGGCCAGTCTAGTATGGCTGTGGACCACAGACAGGTTGCTGGGCACCTGCGCCCAGTCAACCCATCCTGCCCTACCTTGTAACACTCTTCCCCCAGCTGAAAACTCAGCTTTTATCCCACTCTACCCCGGTCAAGTGGGTCCCCACCACCTCCCTGCCTAGGCACCTGCTTGTTGCTGTTACATGTCACAGCCTAGCTATCTTGGTTGGGGTTGACTTGTTTATTTCTTTACATTTATTCCAGCAACTCAGCCCCCAATGAGCAATTCCAAGGACTCTCTCCATGGGCCTGCATGAAGATACCCACGTGAAAACAATTAAACCTGGACTTAGCTCACAGTGAGTCACAACATGTAAGCAAAATTACCCTGGACCATCCATAAACAGCTTTTCTTTTTTCCATTTTTCTTCGCATTTCTATCATGGTCTCCTTTCCTGGTTCATGAAGCCCAAGGGGAAGGGATTTCTCCCTCTGTTTTTGCTAAGACTCACACTTGACTTTGGAAGTGAAATCTGCACAGGATGCAACTCTACTGTATCGTCCCCTTCACACGCGTTCCTGGAAGCTTGAAACCGAGCACATCTTGTCTGCAGTGTGTGGATCTGCCTGGGCTTCAGTTATAAGTATCTACACATGTGCATTTAAAGAATTATTTGTTAAGGAAAAGGGGGGGTGGATTATTTGTTAATAATAACTAAATGTTCATTCATTTAATAAAAGTAAACACAAACTACACCATCCCTATGCTTGGCTAATTAATTAATGCTACTTAAGTTTTCAGAGCTTTTTGTGGATTAGCTATTTAATTCTTAGAGCATCTTGGAAGCAGGTATCATTACCTTTATTTGATGGGATAAAGCTGAGGCACAGATAGGTTAAGGTCACACAGCTGGATGACCAGACTATAGTCCTAACCCAGGCTGCCAGTAGAGCCTCTCCTCGCCCTCCAGGAGCTGCTGGTCTAGCAAGAGAGTCAGCAGGCATGCAGGGGAAAGTGCAGGCAGACATGGCAAGTTCTAGTAAGCAAGAAGGCTGGCTGGGTACACGGGGCTGGGGATTTTGGGAAGGTTTCCACCAAGGGTGACATCAGGGTGGGAGAAGGTTAGGTGGGTATGGGGGGACAGTGGGGGAGGGAGCTTTGGGTCCTTCAAGCATCCGGTCTGGCTAACAGTCAGGTGTGAGCTAAAGGGAGGAGAGCAAAAAGAGGCAGGAGACTTGGATGTCCTTCTGTGGCAAGCTGAGCAGCTGGGGCTCACTGTCAGTGCCAGCAGGACTGGGGCTAGTCTGGAAGAGCCGCAGGGCGAGGGTGTGGGGCAATGGGAGGCAACTCAGGCCAAGGCCAGGGAGCTGGCCAAGAGGCAGCAGTTCAGCGTGTCTGGCCTGAGCTCCCCAGCAGCAGGCCACAGTGCCACAAATGGGGTTCCCACACAGTATGGATACGCTCCTTCCTTTGTCCCCATGGAGGGACGGCTCTCACTACCACCAATCTTCCCCATCTGCTCCCTGAGCAAGAACACCATTGAGACAGAAATGAAAATTTTGAGGGCCCACCGAGACTGTAGTACCTCTTTGTAGCCCAGACACACCCAGTGCCTTCTGACTGGCTCAGGGACAGTCTCTCTCCTGTGGGCAAACCAGTCCTCAAGAACACTACTCAGGCTCTAGAACCAGGAGAGCAGGGTTCTGACCTGCTGTCCAGTATGGCCCTGGGCCAATTCAGCTTATTAAGCCTTTATTCATTCACACAAAGGGGAAGGAAACCTCTGTGTAGGTACCTGGGAGGAAGACACCATGGAACCTGGCACCCTAAGCAGGGCCCACTGGATAAGGAGCTCTGTGCCAGCTGCTGTCTGCCCTGTGCCTCAGGCCTGACCCCTTTTCTCCTAAAGCTGGGTCTAGCTGTGAGCACTCTTGTTACCTTTTCTCTGACCTCCAAGGAAAACCATTATCCTGGGGGACAATGACCCTATGGCTACTAAACCACAGATGTATGTTTTTAGTATAGGGACATACGCAGGTGCTCTTGGTCTGAACTGCAGCCTGGTGACCTCGGGCAAGTTACTCAAACCTCTCTGGGCCAGTCTCCTCATTTTCAAAATAGGGAAAACCAAAGCTCCACCTTCTGAGGCTGTTGGGAGGGTCACATAAGTGCCTGGCCTGTAGGTAGCCCTGTCCTAGTGCTGGCTATCACTGCATTTTATCCAAGCCACCTCAGCCAGGGGCCCACTAGAAAGGAACATCCTCCTGGAATCTCAGGAAGGTGGCTGGCTGTCCTTCTAGGGCAGCAATTTTCAACTTTTTTCACCTCCTGACACACATAAACTAATTATTAAAAGGCTGTGGCACACCAAAGAATTATATTTTTTTGCTGATCTGACCAAAAATACATATAATTTTGATTTATTCACACTAGGCAGTTACTGTTGTGTTGGCTGTTGTCATTTTTATTTGACAGTATAAGGGGAAAAGAGGTCAGAGCCAGGTACTGCATGTTTTAAACATTCTTGGGGCACAAAGGTTGGAAATCACTGCTCTAAGGGGAAAGTTCCAGCCAGTTCTTGTCTTTTACAGTCTTCTGAACACCAACTTTGCCAAGACTGCTCCCAACTGATCACATTTTTCATCAATGGATCAATATATAACTTTATTTTAGGTGTCTTTTTGTTTAAAGGCACCTTATTTAAATTTGTTAATTCCCTGGCATCGGATTTTTGGCCAGCACACTGCTGAGCAGGCCTGAAGGGAGTGGAGTCCCTCGTACAGACACACTGGCTCCCTAGGTGTCCCACAGCTTCTGCCCTTGGGAATAGTACACAGCACTAGAGCACTACGCATGAGGCCATTTTAAACAGCAAATTACCAAGAAAAAAAATGTGAAAACATGGTACTTGTTTATGACCTGAGAACTAACACAAGAAGGCGGGATGCCTTGTTTCACATCAGCTGGAACCTGTCAGGTGACTCAAATTTTTTGCTTCTTTGCATTGCGCATTCCAGCAAATGCCACCAATGAATGACTCAGCACGCTGCCAAGCCTGCACTGGCAGAGCAGCCTTCCTAAGGGGATACTGGCCTGGGCTGTGCTGAGCGAGGGGCAATGCTGGGCTCCAGGAGGTACAGCCAGCCAGGAATCCAGCTGCGTCCCCTCCCTTTCTGCCCTCTCAGGGCAGTACCCTGTGAACTCGGTCACCTACCACATGCTACCGTCCAGTAGACCTGCGAGTCCTGGGTCTGGTGAAGAATTCGGTAAGGGGCCACGCGGGCGCTGGAGTCCAGAACCACGTCCAGGGTGCCCACAAGAAGACCTAGGAGCAGGGAGAGACGTGGAGTGAGGGAGGGTGGTGCTGAGCTGAGCCTGGAAGCCAGGACAGGGCCCAGAAAACACCCTGCAGCACACTACCTCTTCTATCAAATGACTTTTTTCCTTCTGTCTGATCCCTACCAAAAGTCCCTTCCCACTTCTTCCTAGAAGCTGCTGCTTATCCTTCTGACTGGGACACATGTGCAGGCAGGGGCACATTCATGTTATTTGTTGTATACAGACCCTGCTGCCCTGTTAAATAAACCACACAGTTTTGAGCCTCTGGGCCAAAGAGCTCAGGTCAATGGGAGGCAGTGGGCTGTATGAAGTCTGAAGCTTAAGTAGCTTGGCAGGCCCTCTTAAGAAAACTACAAAACCAAGTTTGAAAACAATTCTTTACAACAAAAAAGTACAACAGCTACAACAAAAACAGCACCATACATGTTACAAAATCCAGAAAAATTGTATAATGTGTTTTAAAATATTTTAAGCTCTGGTGGGTAACACAGTGGATAAGGCACCGGCCTGAGAACCCAAAGGTCACTGGTTCAATTCCCCAGCAGGGCACAAAACCTGGTTGCAAGCCAGGTCTCCAGCCAGGTCTGCAGTTAGAGGCAGGTGAAAGGCAACATTCACTGATGTCTCTCTCCCTCTCTGCCTCTCTCCCTTCCTGTCTCACTGGAAATAATACATTAAAACCACACATATATATTTTTTAATATACTATTTTTAGAGAGAGGGGAAGAGAGACAGGGAGAGATACATCAATGTATGGTTGCCTTTCTCCTGCCTCTGGCTATAGACCTGGCTGGAGACCTAGCTTGCAACGAGGTTTTGTGCCCTGCTGGGGAATCGAACCAGCGACCTTTGGGTTTGCAGGCTAGTGCCTTATCCACTGTGCTACCAGCGTGGACTACAATGTGTTTTATTGACTGCCAGACATATCTTTAGATACATTCCCAGCCCCCAGCCCCTTCTCCAACACTTTTGGAGTCCTTCTTTGGCTGTTTTCACAAGACCGTAACTTTGTAACATCATTTTCCATATCCACAATAGGAACATAACACAGTCTTTCTCTACTACAGGATTATTTTTATTTATTTATTTTTTTAAAATAACAATTCTTTTTTTTTTTTTTTTAAGAATTTATTTCATTATTTTTAGAAAGAGGGGAAGGGAGAGAGGCAGAGAGGGAGAGAGACATCAATGTATGGTTGCCTTTCACCTGCCTCCAGCTACAGACCTGACTGGAGACCTGGTTTGCAACCTGGTTATGGTGCCCTGGCTGGGGAATCGAACCTGTGACCTTTGGGTTCGCAGGCGCGCCTTAACCACTGTGCTACCAGCCAGGGCTCCACTGTGCTACCAGCCAGGGCTTATTATGGAAAGTTATAGGAAGTTCTTTGCAGGCTCCAAGGTCATGACTGAAAAGGACATGCCAATTTTTAGAAGTATCCAATTTGGGAAAACTTGAGCTAGTTTTTTTCATCCCTGAATTGAAGTATTTCATGGAATTTAAAGTTTTCCTTCTCATCACATATAACCTTTGTCAGTATTTCCCCAACACATCAGAGGAAAGGTCTGCCTTGATTCATTCCTCTTCATTAAATTATCAAGCTATCTAGAAACTTGTTAATTGTTCCTATTTAAATTTTATTTTCGTCTTTTAATATAAAAGCATTTTTTTAGGAAACCAGAAATGTTGTACATAGGAAATGGCACCTTGGGGCCTTAGACAGTTCTTTCAGCGTTATGAGCAACTGTAGCACAATGTTTCTTCCGCTCTGGTAGCAGACCCATGGAACAAATTTTGCCACAACATGTTTCATGTGAAGCTCCTAAGTCAAATCTTGGACACAGCAGTTTTTGGAATCCCTAGATCAGCTTCTAGCTCCCACACTGTCACTCACCAATCTTTGTTGATTGTAGCCCGTACATGTTCAACATTCTCAGATGTTCTGCTTGTTGCAGGCCTTCTAGAACATGTATCACTTTCAACAGATTTTTGACCATCTTTGAAGCATATGTACCACACTTTTATTTGTGCTGCACTCATTGCATCATCCCTGAAAGCCTTCTGAATCAACCGATGGTTTCCACGGAGGAATGCTCAAGTGTACATGAAATTTCATGCAGATTCATTGTTCTACAATGATGGCCACACAGTATACATGACCACTTAACAGCTTCTACAGCCCTCAACAACTAATAGAGTGAAGGCATCATTGTTTACATATGCACATTCCAGTCTATCTCCTTAGCTGTCAGGTACATCAATGTCACGCAAACCATTCTTGTTATATTAACAATGGCTGAACTTTTCCCAGACAGACCTCATATATCCACTAACTAGAGTGTATTTCCTAATGACTGAGACTTTTCTCCTGGATGTTATGGAATAAGGCCCCATGCACAAAGAAACTGTCCTGCTCATTTGTTGTTGCTGTTATTATTTTGTGAGGCTAAAAATGTTCTTTCTCTGCCCCTGCCTGGTGGCAGAGTGGATAAGGCACCGGCCTGTGAACCCAAAGGTTGCTGGTTGAATTCCCAGCCAGGGCACATAACCAGGTTGCAAGTCAGGTCTCCAGCCAGCTCTGTACCTGGAGGCAGGTGAAAGGCAACTGTACATTCATGCTTCTTTCCCTCTCTGCCTTTCTCCCTTCCCTGCTCTCTAAAAATAATAATAAAGTCTTTTAAAAAATGTTCTTTCTCATTCATGTTATAAATCTCCATTCTTCAATACTCACAGGCCTGCACATGCCCGCAAAAGATTCTTAGCATAGTTTTCACCATGGAGCAAGCAGACCCTGGATTTGGTGGATTGTTACAATGTCCTCTAAAATTACTCAACTTCAACATCTTTATTTCATATTATCAATACATTTTAACCATTTTCCCTTCCAGTCTTTAATACATAAAATTACCAAGTACAAAAGAAAGTATTCTTAACATATATCTAAATTAAGAGTCTAATTTCTCTTGTTTTATTGAAATGTTCTAAAATGCTTTGTAGCATATTCAAGCTTTACCAGTTTTTGAAATAAACTTTTTTTTTAAATGACTTCTGTTGGGATTTCTCTTTTGGGCTTGGAAATTTTATTTTCATCCTTATGTTGTCGGCAAGACCTGGAAATTTCATAATGGATGGACCATCTTACATTCTAACCCCTTTAAAAAGAAAGATTTTTTTTTAGAGAAAGAAGGGAGAAAGAGAGGGAGAGAAACATTGATGTGTGAGAAAAATACTGAAGCTCCTCTCACATACCTCCCACCTGGGGACCTGAGCCAGAACCCAGGCATGTGCCCTGACCAGGAATCGAACCCACGATGTTTTGCTCTGTTGGACGATGTTCAACTGACTGAGCCACACTGGTTGAAGCTCACACTCAGACCCTTCAATGAGAAATATTATTTGGCAGTTGTTTAAAGACAGTTGGAATAAAACCACATCACTAACTGTTCCTCTCCTGGGGAGATGCATACAGGAGGCCACAATACCTGATGGCACAGGGAAGGGAGGACTCAGAAAATCCATCTAGACTGGGGAGCTCAACCCTGGCTGGCGTGGCTCAGTAGATTGTGCACCAGCCTAAGAACCAAAAGGTCACTGGTTCAATTCCCAGTCAGGGCACATGCCTGGGTTGCAGGCCAGGTCCCTAGTTGGGGGTGTGTGAGGCAAATGATCTTTCTCACATATTGATGTCTCTCCCTCCCTTCCCCTCTCTCTAAAAAGAGGTTAATAAAATTTTTTAACAAAAAAGAAATGGCTTCTGGGGGAACATGGGGAACCCCATCATGGGGGGGCACAAAGAGTTGAATGAGGTGAGAAGGTGGGGCACAGAAGGGCCCTCCTACTCACTGAGACGACCTACAGTACAAGTGCACCAAGCACATGGTGCTCTGACAAACTGGTGCAGTAAAAGGCACCTCAATTTCCTACATGGGCTTGCAGCAGCATCAAGGAGTGGCCACTGGTCAGCCTCTCCCCTGTTGTGTCCCCTCCACCAAGCCGTCTCTGGTCAGGAGGCAGGCCCAGCACGGGCTCCCAAGCTTCTGGACGCTGCTGGGAAGGAGTCGGGGCATATCAGGAGGTGCACCGGCATAAGGCTGGCAGCAGCGGTCTCCTACAGGAAGCTCTGCATCTGGCAGGACTAGATGGCTGCTATTGTTTGATATCAGGACATTTCACAGAAAATTATCTTGCTAAACGGGAAGATCCAGCAACACTGGGCCTGCAGTCCTGTATGGGGACAATGGGTCATCAGAGGGCACAAGCACAGTCCAGCTCTGCGTTTGACCCAGCTCTGCTCTGCAGAGCCTGCACCGATCCTGGGGCACGAGGGGCCTCTGCCACCTGCTGAGGTGACACCCAACGGACATTCCTTGTATCTCACAGGCTACACAACTAAAGGAGGTGCCTGCCAGCCTCGTCCTGGGTGAGCAGCGATGGCCACATGGGCAGGGGGCACGCTCACTAGCTCACCAAAACACAGTACACTGGTCCCTTTGCAGAGGCTAGGTCTGCAGCTCCAAATGCGCCAGGAATCCGGAAAGATGGGCACGAGAAGCTGAGGGATGGGGGCGGAGGCCAGCCTGCAGCTCGGGGACCTCTGCCCTTGTGAAAAGGGCAATTCTTTGGTGAGCTGGGAATGCAGGAGGCGAAAGGAAAGGTACACGGTGCTCGGTACCCTCAGAGGCCCTTGGAGACCTGAGGCGGCGAAACAGGCCTGGGAGATTCGCTGCCTTCCCGCTGCAAAATGCCGCTCCAGGAAGCTGCATCCCTCGGTTGAGCACTGGGAAGCTCACCAGCACCAAGTGCGGGCGGAGGCCGATACCTGCCTTTCTGGGATGGCCGAAGTCTCCCCCGACCGGCCTCCGAATGCCGCGCCTGGGTCCTCCTCCGGCGCCGCCGGGTCCCCACCCCTCGCAGCCCCGGCTCTGTCCCCGCGTCCCAGCCCCGGCCCCCTGCCTTCCGGCCCCGCTAGGTCCGGCCTCGCGTCCCCGTCCCCTTCTCCGCCGCGCGCACTGACTGACGTGAGCGTCCGCGACGCCGAGCCGGGGCCAGGCGGTTCCCGGCGGGTCGCCTGGCCCCGTCACCCGGCGCGCCCTTCCCGCCCGGCCTCTGCGCGTCTCTCACCCGTGAGGCCGCCGCCCCTGCCGTGGCCCCGGCGCCGCTGCAGCACGAAGAAGGGGTTGGCCCGTTCTGTCACCCACAGTGCGTTGGCCACCAGCACCTCCTCCGGGCCCAGCCACATAGTGGGCCGCTCGCACCCGGCCGGACCGGAGAAGCGGAAGCGCCGCTGACCCGCCGAGCAGGAGAGCGGAGGGCGGCGGGCGGCGGGCGGCGGGCGGCCGGAGCAAAGCAGGCGGTGCCCCCTGGCGGGCGGCCGGCCCCCGGGACGCCGGCCCCGCCCACGGCCCTCGGCCCCGCCCCGCGCAGACCCCGCCCACGCAGGCCACGTCGCCTCGGCCTCCGGCCCCGCGGTGCACGGCCTGCTCCCTGCTCACTGTGGCTTCTGCCCAGAAGGTCGGTCCAGCTCCCGGGTAACAGGCTCTTCCCAGAATGACCGAGTCCACAGACCGGGAAGAACTGGTTGTGCAGAGGCCAGGGACCCTGTCCAGGTTTTGGGAGAACACTGTAAATAAAGAAATAGGGTACACTTTTGGATGATTGCTCAGTGCGACCAGTGCCTGTTCACATTGCAAAGGGCGGTTAGAAAAAGGTATACGATTGTAATAAGTCTCCGCATTTTGACCCTCGAGCCTGAGACAAGAAGGACCTCCAGGAGCCAAACTTGTCAGGAAGCCCCGAGGCTGGCAGGATCCTCCGAAATCAGTGCAGGACACTAAGGCTTGGTGGCCCTGGGGCCAGCGGAGGGTTCTGCACAAGCGTGGGCGGGCATCACAAGGCACTGGGAGGCGGGTCCCTGCTCTCCCATTGGTGGCCACAAGGGGTCGAGCCCTCACAGTCCGAACACTAACTCTTCTGATAACTGGTCTGACGCAACTGACAGGTAGACAGAATGTCTCAGGTCGCCCTTCTGCCCTGAGCCTGCCAGCGTCAAGGAGAAAGGCAGGGGGAAGTGGCCCTTCACACTCACGCTGGGAGGCTTAAGCTATTGTCGAATTGGGTTTCTGTCACTGGCATTCAAGAATTGAATGTGATATCTATGTCGCTATAAGTACTGGTGGTTTCATGGTTGACAGCCAAAGTGACCAAAAGTCTTCTGGAATGTTGTTGAAGACTTTGAGGCGACATTCAAGATGCAGAGGCTGGTTTTCATTAAACCTGGGAAGTTTAAACTAGTAACAAGTCCTTGTAATCTCAAGTATTTGGAAGTACTTGTTAACACCCAGGGAGAAGATAAGGGTTATCTGGGTTCTTTATTCCAGTGGTTCTCAAGCTTGAGCTGCAGCAGAACCTCCTGTAATGCTTGTTAAAATAGAGATTCTGGGCTCTACCTAGAATATCTGTATTTCTAACAAGTGCCCATGCCATGTTGATACTGCTTTTGAGAACTATTCTTTATAATCAGAAAAAGAACATTTATTGGGCATTTAGGATGTGTTAGATCTACTTCATTTTTTCCTTTCTTTTTAAAGATATAATTCACATACCATAAAATTCACCATTTTAAAGCACCCAATTCAGTGACTGTTAGTATATTCACAAAACTGTGCAACCATCACAACCATCTAATCCAGAATGTTTCCATCACTTCAAAAGAGAAAACCCATTAGTAGTCCCCCACCTCCCGCCCCTGGCAACCACTAATCTATTTCTATCCCATTCTGGACACGTGATGTAAATAAAGTCGTACAATATGTGGCCTTTGTGTCTGGCTTCTTTCAGTTTACCTATTGAGGCTCATCCATGCTAAGCTCCATTCCGTTTTACCGGTGAGTAAGAAATAGTTCAATGTATGGATGGGACACGTTTTTGTTGACCTCTTCATCAGCTGGTGGGCATTTGTGTTGTTTCCCCTTTTTGGCTGTTGTGAACAATGCTGCTATAAACAGCTATATACAAGTTTTGTGTGGACTCGATTTCAGTTTTCTTGGTCAGATCCTTAGAAATGGAATTGTTCAGTCATATGGTACAGCCATGTTTACCTCATTGAGAAATGGTCAAGCTGTTCTCTAGACTAAAGCAACCTCACCACTTCACATTGGCATCAATGATGTGTGAGGAGTGTTGTTCCTTTGTATCTCCTGATATTTATTATTGCCTGTCTTTGTTATGACAGGTGGGGTGAAGTGGTGCCTCATGTGGTTTGGGTTTTCAGTTTCCTTGTGACTTACAATATTGAGCATCTTTGCATGTGCTTGATGGTAATTTGTTTCTTCTTTGGAAAAATGTCTATTCATATTTTTTGCCTATTCAAAAAATTTTTTTTCAAAATTGTTGAGTTGTAAGAGTTATTTATGTATTGGGAAACTAGACTTCTTACATTATTTTAAATCTCATCCTCACATGTTAACTTGAGGAGATAGGTATTTTATGATCTCTAAGAGATGACAAACCCAAAATCCAGACAGGTGAAATGATCTGCCAAGTGGCAGAGGTGTTCCTCATATGCAGACTTTTCTGTCTGCAACTCTTTTCTACCTATTTGGGACATCTGCTACTTTGTCCCAGTGATGACTTCATCCCATTTTGCTTTGGCTGTGGGGACCACACCTTTGAACTCTGTGCTCCTGTTTTGGGCGAAGCTGAATGCACTCCTGTGTGGCAAAAATGGAACCCATGCTGGCCTTGGCCATTGCACATTCTACCTTTGTGACTACAGTGGCTGATTTGGTCCTGACCATGTGTCTCCCAGCAACCCAATCAGAACGGAGATGCCATTCTGGCCTGGGTTGCCTGCTGGGGAATTAGGTCACCCCTACTGGTGATGGGGCTTCCACTACCCAGCACCTGAGACTGAAGCTTACCTGGAAGAAGCACAGGTGGCAGTGTGCCCTGGTGCCAGGGTTAAGGCCAAACCTGCCATGCCCCTGACACAAACACACCCCTGGCACTTCAGCTTTCGTGAGCCTCTGCACTCCCATTTTGCTGAAGCCAGGTTTCACTGGGTTTCTGTGAGAGTCCTCACCAGTGCGGGCTTTCATCGATAGTACTCCATGTGGCAAAGCAGCTTTTCAGTAGGTTTTTATTGAAATGGTTATATTAGCAAATCCCACATACAGGTATACACTATTGGCATATAGGTATATACCATATGATTTCACTACTTAATTATACTTACATCAACCATATGGACCTAGGGGTTGTGTTGCCCAGAACCTTGTAAAGGGCTTATCAGATCTGATTACCAAGAAATCAACTCACAGTCTACTTGCAGGTGTGTGTTCTAGACAAGGTAACTCCCCCTACAGTGAGCCTCCAAATTAAGCTAATGATCAATTTTGCTTGTTGGATCTTTGATACGTGTTCTTTCTGGTAAAATATAGCCAATGGTGGATTACAATTCAAGTGCATAATTTCCCTTTCATCACCAAGGCGGAAGCTAAGTCATTTGCCACTTTTAGGTATATTTCAGCCTCCCCCCACCCCAATCACCTGTGCTGTAGTTAGAAAAATAGTTTGTATGTCATCCTCTAAGATATTGTGCATAGTTAGCAGGAACCCAGAGTGGGAGGAGCTCTTTGACCAAAATATGAAAGGGGCAACTTTAATATTTGATATCAGTACAAAAGCTACTGCTGAGGGTCCAAAACAATTGTGACATATATGGCCTAGGGTTTGGACCAACTTCTTTTCTGGTGCAGGAACAGGATCGTTTCATTAGGTGACGGTGTTCTCCAGACCCCAAATAGCACTTTCTAGCTTAAAGTCCTTTCCTGTTAATGTAATCACGCTGGTCAAGTTTCCTTAGAGTCACTGCCACTCAGCTAAGATATCAGAGTCTGTCACCAAACCCTGGCCCAGGGCACCATGACACAGCGGGGTCTCCGCTTCTCTCCAGGATGGCCTGTGTCATCTCAGGCTGGGCACCCAGGAAATGAGCTGAGACCCTGGCACCCACACCTAGTGACCTGGTCCACACATATGGTAGCAGCCACTGGGGGTCAGCCTTTCTGCTTGGGAATACCTCACATAGCTGACAGAAAGAATTGGCCTGGACTCCTGTTTGCCTATGCCAGCCCCACTTACATTTTTTTTTTTTTTTTAAAGATTTTAGTTGTTTATTTTTATGGAGGGAAAGGGAGAAAGAAAGAGAGAGAACCTCAATGTGTGGTTGCCTTTTGCAGGCCCCCAACTGGGGACCTGACCTGCAACCCAGGCATGTGCCCTGGCTGGGCATCAAACCTGTGACCCTTTGGTTCGCAGGTGGGCACTCAATACACTGAGCCACACCAGCCAGGGCTCCACTTTCCATTTTTACAAACATCTTGGCTTAGTACCTGTCATTCACTAGAAAAGTCCTCTAAGGTCACGTAGTGTAAACATACTTGGACTTAGTTATGGATGAAGGTTAGCTTTGAAAGCAAATTTAAATTTACTTTGTATTGGGTTAAACTTGTAAAAGTAGCTCAGAACAATCATCTGTAACTCTTGATCATTGCCAGTAGCTGTAGAGATTTCGTAGAGAGGGTGATCCCTGCCGCGGGGATCAGGCGCTGATGAAGACCCCCCGATGGCTGGCATCCCACGAAGACCACTGCAGGCTGTGGGATTGGCATGTCCCAGCCCAACATTAAAAGAGACTGAGGGTCCTGGGGGCTGTGTCCCCAGGATGAAAGGTCTGTGACGAGAACAGGGGGCTAATGCCATTCTCCCGCCCTTGGCTTTTTCTAGGAGCCCATGTCTGGCTTACAGAGGCGCCTCCCACATGTAATGCGCGCCTGCGCTGTGTGCCAGCAGGGCTCTGCCAGGCTATCGCCGGGGACAGCCAGTACTGCCCCCCAGGCCTGCCCTCCCTCCTTCAGACGTGGCTCCCTGGGCGCACCCTAAGGAGAAATGGGGAACCCAGCACAGAGGCCTGAGCATCCAGCAGCAATGAATCCTTTGAAAGTCTAATACTCAAGTTGCAAGAAGTTCAGAGTTTGTGGTTTTTGTTTGTTGTATCTTCCTTCTTCCCCAAGTCAGAGTGAATAAAATGAAACACATGGCATGAGCTTTGGTGAGCCCAAGAGGAAAAAACCCAGGTAAGACCCAGGACATGAAATAGGGGCCCATAGGGCATTGTGGGCCTGCTGAGCAGTCTGGGAGCAGATACACGTGTGTTGTCCTTTTAGCAGATGAGGTTGATGTCCCACCCTCCCCTCCAGGGTTCCTGAGGCTCGTGGGATGCAGCTCTAGAGAATGCTGGTGACTTTGTCATTCTGTGTCTGCTGGAGACCCACAGTATCTTCTTTGAGGCTCAGTTGGTTGGGGTTGCCTAGGACAGATGCCCTTAGGGAAAAGGGCAAACCTCCGGACCTGACTGATACCCAAAGGAGCCCGTGGCTTCAAGAAATGGGTGTGAGCTGGGGACTGGAGCACTGGCATGGCTCTGACAGTCGGCGCTGCACAGGCACCGCACAGGCACCGCTCCTGAGCTGCACTTTCTCAGATGCGATGGTGCCTCAACTACGGAAGGTGTTTTCTAGTCCTACTGAGGGGCTCTACCCTGGGAGGCTATGGTGTTGTGTGAACACACACTTACCCTTGGCCAGTGAGCTTTGGAACAACTTACCAATGAAGTGGAAAGAAGAGGCAAAACTAGATGCACTTCCCTTGTAACGGCTGCCCTCAACAGGGAAGAGGCTGCTTCTGAACGGTGGGTGTGGGGCTGGGGTCACTGCTGAGCCTGAGCCCAACTCTGCTGTGGAGGGCGGAGCTGGTGAGAGCCAGCTGCCTCCCGCACCACTGCAATAGCAGCACCTTTCTTGAACAGGGACATCACACTTAGCAGCTTTGCTAAATCGGTTGCTGTTAGCAGCAGTTCCTTCTGTCCACACCTCATGCCACTATCCCCAGGGCTTCACTGCAGGCCTGGCTCTCACGTCAGGGGGCAATTCCAGCCCCACTCTGATTCCCACCCTTATCTGAGATAAGGCCACAGCAGGCCCGGCTACACACTCACTCTGGGATCCTAACTTGAGTGAGTGTGTGTAGGAAGGAGAGCACGTGTGCCTGCATACATGCTGTGTGTGCATGTGAGAGAGCAAGGGAGGGAGAGGGAAAGAAAGCAGATTTGGGGCACCCAAGGGGCTGCAATCATATGGAGATTACAACAATTCAGCAGGTGTGGTGACATGGACAATTCAAATAGCTTCTCAGGAACTCTGATGCTGGGGGGTAGGGGAGGCACACCCTGATCACGCTTCCCCCAAACCCCTGCTGGAGGCTCAAGCTGCCTACCCATGCCCCTCTAGGGGCCCTGCCAGCCAAGACCTGAAGTGCCTAAAAAGGCTCTCCCAGGGTCCCGCCAACACTGATCTGGTCACCAAGACTAGAAACCTGGGCTTTCGATTCAATCTCATGGCTCCCTCCATTTCCACTTTTGGTCAGACCTGTCCTGAAACCCAATCCTGAAGTTTTCTGCTCTGCCTGCCCCTGAAGGCAGGCCCCAGCACCCAGGTACCCACCAGATCTCTCCAGAGGTTAGGGCCCATCCTCCACAGAACTTTCCTGCCTAGCAGGTGACACCTACACCTTTGCCCTCTAGAGCCCCCTTGGGTGCTTCCCTGGAGGGGCTGCATTCCTAGCACCCTCAGGGGCTCCAGGCCTTGGACAGCTGCACTGTGCCCTGACCTGTACTCTGGGAGGCCCCTCCTCTTGGTCCACTCTCATTTCATCTGTTCTCACATCCCAGCTGGTTGTGGATGTGCTTGCTTTCTGTAACAGCGCAGTCTCAACAATCACGAGTGTCTGTGTTCATTCAGCATGCAGTGAGAACAAAATAAAGGTCTGCTGACAAAATTCGTCTTGTAATCCTACCCTTTCCCTTCTATCCTGCTTCTTGGAAATCAGTGTTTTTGTTTTGTGAACATTTATGAACAGCACCCACTTGTCAGGTGACCTGACATTAATACTGCCTCCTTGCTCCTGTAGCAGAAACACTGCAGGAATAATAAATGGTAATAGCAAGGCAGCATCTTGATTTTTTTTTTTTTTCAGTTAAAACCAGTTTTGTTGAACATGTGGATCAAGGAAAGAATTGGATGTGAGGGGTAATATAAATATGAAAAAATAAAGAAATATGAGAAGAGTGTGTAAAGCCCATAGGAAACATCAAGTTACTTCAATTGAGTCATTTAATTTTGTGGAAACCCCTTGCAACCACATCTTTGGAAGCTGGGTTGTTGCAGGGGCAGCTGGCAGGCATCCAAAAAAGGGCCTCGTGGGTGGTCTCTGAGCCAGGCCAGAGGAGGGCAGGGATGGAGCCTTTCTTAACAAGTGTGGTTCTTTGCTAGGTGTTTTTAACCACCTCATGATAGAACTTGTTTTCGCGTGAGGGGGCTGAAGGAGGCAGCCCTGGGCAGACATACTGTTCATTAACACCATCATCACCACCACCAGGCTGCCCCAGGCCTGGCCCTCCTGCTGCGCACAGCTGGACTGCTTTCTGGTCAGCCACCTGTCCTCTTTTCTGGAAATAACAGAAAAGGAGAGGTATGGGAAGTTCTTCCCTTAGGAAGCTGAAAATCACCAAACTGTAGGTATTTGTATGTTAGCCTCACAATCCAATTCCTGGCTGCTCCGGACCTCAGTCCACATGCGTCCTGGGGCCATGCTGCCCGTTCTACACCCACCAGGCCCAGCTCAGTGCCCCTCCACTGTTCACACCGCCCCCACCACAGCCCCTGGAATGATAAGAGGTCATCATGTGTTTCCTGGCTAATACCCAAAGGAGCTACGAGACTGGCAGCAGCCAAAATGCTCATGCAAGGTGGAAAAAGCACCTCTCCATATGCTATGTCTGCCTGGGCAGTATCTCTGTGGCCAGACCTCAAGCTGCTCAGAGATAGTGGCAGCTGTGCCAAGGTGTGTTCCCACACCTTCCAAAAGCAGCGCTGATGTCCTGTCCCCAGCCAGGAGCTCTGGGTGGCCAGGTGGAGGACCTCCCCTTGGCACAGCTGCCAGCAGAGACAAGTCATTCCCCAAGTGTATGACCTTCGCAGAGAAGCTACTGTGCCTGCTGCCAAAGGCAGGGCGGTGCGCAGCTGAACAGGAACGTGGCCCTGCGTCCCAGGAAAGGGTGTCAAGCTGGGTTCCGAAGTGCAGCTCTGCGTGAACTCCCTGTAAGAGATGCTTCCTCAGCTATTCAACAGGAAATGTGTGCCCTAGATTTACCAGAAATTCAAATGTTATGTAAGTGGATTTTTAGGGGTCTGAACTTTAAATTTCTTCTCAAGTAAGTTCATTCCTTTTCAGTAAAGGAATGTCTGGAGTGAAACTGAATGCAACTGCTTGTATGAGACTGCACAAGTCCGAAGAACATGCTGCACTGGGGTGTGAGTTCTGGTTCAGGAAGGCAAGGTTGTGGTGGGGACAACACAGCTGGAACCGGCCCTCTTCTCCATGGGATGAGCTGTGCCACACAGAAGGGCGGGTGCACCTGCGAGCTCTGCAGAGCAAGTGGTGTCTCCTTGACTCCCTTCGCTCACCACAAAGCAGTGCAGGTCTGTCTCTGAACACTGCTCTCTTGAAGCTGTTCTTTCTTTCTTTCTTTTTTTTTTTTTTTATCAAAAATATTTTTATAGTTCAAAGACTGTAAAAAGAAAACAAACAAAAGCCCTTGGTTAAAGGCTAAAAGAAAAAGCCATTAAGATCTTAAAAATCTGCACTGATCGAGCCTCATATGGTTAAAAACAAGACACCGATGGCCGCACTGAGGTGATGGCCTACAGGCTATGGCCGGCCTGGTTCTCAAGGGTTTCTGTCCTGGCATGTCCATGTCTGTGGTAGCTCAGCAACAAATAATCAGCAGAGGCGCTGTTAGAGAGAAGCCAGTGTGTATGGACAAGGGCAAGGGCTGCCCTCAGACTGCTGTCCAACAAAGTCAATAGAAACAGCAGGATGGGGACACGTGAGCCTATATGGTTTGTTGCTGGGCCACACTCTGCCTATGGAGACTGAGGTTTCCCTTTGAATAATAAGAATCAGAGGGCCCGGGTGAATTCACACCTCTTTGCGGCTTGGGTCACTAGGAGAAATGGTGTGTCCTTGAGCAAAAAGGATGCTTAGATTTGTTTCATAAATTTGCTCATCATGGTTCCATTTTGAGATGATTCTTAAGATGCACAATTCCTGTGATGTTAACTTGATGTCATCCTGGGTGTGTAGGAGGGGTGTGTGTCCAGGATGTGCACTGTGCAGGGCCACCGCTCTTTTTCTGTAAGCTCCTATGCCTCCTTCATGCTGATGCCAAGGCTGGCATGAGGGTGCTGGGTTGGCCCAGTGAAGTCCGACGCAGGTGCTTATCTGGTGTGTCACAGCAGGGAGGTGGTGGGGTCCTCATAAGAAAGCACTCAGAACCATTCTGATTTTGACACCCACTGGCTGTCACTCTGAGATCATTGCCAGGCTGGCCTCTTGGGTGCCACGTCCCCACACACCTCGGTGGTGCCAAGTGAATAGGTCCACAGGTTTCAGTGGCAGGGCCTTTGGTGCTCATACAAGTGCATATCACCTATGTCACACTCTGTGACAATGTGGACAACCGCCTGCCCCGCACAGCGCACCTGCAGCCCCATCACGGTGCCTGGGTGGTTGGTCTCAGGAGGGACAGAAGGCAAGGCCTTCTCTCAGGAACTTTGGAAAGAGGCCCTTTAACAGGAAGCAGAATAGGAAAAGGAAAACTAAGAGTGGGCCATGCAGCAGCAACTTGTGCCCGCATCAGTAAGAAGCGTGCCCGCAGGTGTTAGTGTGCATAAGTGGGGAGTACAAACGTATTTAAAAATGCCCACAGCACCCTGGCACAGGTAGCATGTGATTATTCAGACAGTTTGCGACACAACATTAACCAATGGGCTGCCTCTTCTCTGCAAACAGCCAGGCTTGTCGGGGCCCATGTTCAGTGGTCAGCTTTGGGTAGGTTTTGGTGCCACCAGATCACTTGGGCAACGAGCTGTCCTCAGAGCCTCACCTTGGGGGAACTTCACAATGTAACCCTGAGCCCCAACCTGTGCTTGGAACATGCCGCCATTCTTCCAAACGGATGCTGACAGAAGAGTACACAATAGGAAAGGTGATCAAAATCAAATCACAAAAAAGGTGACCCCGGATGGCCTGCTTAAAAAAAATCAGGTTTTGTTCTCATCATACATGTCCAAAGAAGGCTCAATTGTGGAGAATTCACTTTCATACACCAGGCTCCGAGGGGACAAAGAGCTCCGAGGGAAGAGGTGACCACCTGGAAAAGGAACAAGAAAACAGACTCACTAGGTCATCAGGCCTGCACTTTCCTGCCCAGCTTGGAGGAAAGAAGGTGGGTTATCTTGAAAGCATCACATTTGCTCAAATATGTGTATCTATCATAAGGGAAATGAAAAGAATTCAGGCATCCCTCAATTTAAGCACACTTCAACCATGTAAATTCCAGGATTTGGGTCTTCAAAAGACTAACCACTGGTGATCTTCAAAGCCACCATGTAAAAACTTGACTTCTACTGAGGGGCCCACCACACCTCCTGTCTGAGCC
This sequence comes from Noctilio leporinus, assembly GCA_004026585.1. Taxonomy (NCBI): domain Eukaryota; kingdom Metazoa; phylum Chordata; class Mammalia; order Chiroptera; family Noctilionidae; genus Noctilio; species Noctilio leporinus. The sequence continues at coordinate 178,654 of PVIW01002586.1, forward strand.
TGGGGTGCATCACCCGGCACACTGAGGCTGTGACTTTGAGGCTCTGATAAATGTTTTTATTTATGTTCAAGTTATACCTTCAGTGGCTCAGAGAGCCAGTCCCACATGTGTTGAGACCGCAGTAATCTGCAGCCTCTTCTCTGGAGACGGACCTTGAGCTGGCTTGTGGCATACTAACCACCTCCCTGTCTCCGATTGGCATGTCTGTGCTGATCCTGCCTGATGTTTTCAGTCTTAGCCTTTACTTACTGAACACCCACTTTGGAGGGTTCCCCCACCTTCCCCTTAACCACTCCACATTGCCCCAACATACTCATCTTTGTATTTTGATAAAAAAATTCCATGTTTACATTATTTGACCATTTGTGCTATTCATAGCTAAACCATACTTATAGTTGCTTTTCTGAATAACTGTTTCGTTTTATAGCTTTATAGAGGTATAACTGACATATAGCTAAATGCACATATTTAAAATGTATCATTTGACAGCTTTTGATCTATGTACACATCCCTGAAACCATCACTGGAATCAAGACAGCAAACCGACGAGCAAACAGAAAAATGAAGGATTAAAAATGACAGCGAACATCATTGGCCCCAAAACTTCCTAGTGACTCATATTTCTTTCCCTTTTCCCATCCTATTCCTACCCCAGGTAAGTGCAGGTATTTTATTTAAGCAGAGTCATATAGTCATTTATTGGTTCTTAAAAGTAAAGCTGCTAAGAGTGTGTGCACAGTCTGACCTCCATTTGCCTTGGCGGACACCCAGCAGCAAAAGGCTGCAGCTGTGTACGCTCGGTGTATGCTCAGTGTACGCTCAGTGTACGCTGGCCCACACGGCTGTCAAGCATCCCACTGGCTGTGGGCGAGTCCTGGCTACTTGGCACCCTCATCAGCACCTAGACACTCAAGTGTTTTACATGTCAGCCACAGCAGGATGTCACTGTGGCATTACAGTACAGTTCCCTGGTATCTGGCATCTTTTTATGTGCTCATTAGCCCACTGTAAATATTTTGTGAAGTATTTTGTTTAAATCGTTGCCCATTTAAAAGATGGATCCTGGCTGGTATGGCTCAGTGGATTGAGTGCAAACCAGGGGATTGCCAGTTTGATTCCAGGTTGGGGCACATGCCCAGGTTGCAGGCTGGGTCCCTGGTTGGGGGCTCCTGAGAGGCAGCCACACATTGATGCTTCTCTCCCTCTCTTTTCCCCTCCCTTCTCCTCTCTAAAAATAATAAATGAAATTTTAAAAATGGGTTGTCTTTCTATTATTGAGTTATAAAAAAATGTATTATCAGGCCCTGGCTGGTGGCTCAATGGATAGGTGCTGGCCTGCGAACCCAAAGGTCACTGGTTTGATTCCTAGTTAGGGCACATAACCAGGTTGCAAGCCAGGTCTCCGGCCAGGTCTGTAGCTGGAGGCAGGTGAAAGACAACCATACATTGATGCTTCTCTCCCTCTCTGCCTCTCTCCCTTCTCCCATCTCTGAAAATAATAAGTAAAATCTTAAAAAAAAAAGTATGTCTATTTTCTGGACACAATTCCTTTGTTTTGCAAATATTTTCTCTCAGTCCATGGCCTGCCTTTTTGTTTTCAAAACAATGCCTTTTGAAGCAAAAGGTTTAGATTTTGATTAAATCTCATTTATTGATTTTTCCTTCCAATAGTAGTTGTTTTGTGTCAGAATAAAAAAATCTTTGGTAAACCCAAGTTCATTAAGATATTTTTCTCCTATGTGTTCATCTAGAAATTCTACAGTTTAAGCTCTTACATTTAGATAAACTTTAAATAAATTTTTGTATATGTGGGAAATAAAGATTGAAGTTCATCGCTTTGTCTATGAGCATGTTCAATAATTTCAGCAGCATTTGTTTAAAGGGTTATCCTTTCCCCATTGAATTGCTTGAAACCTTGAAAATCTATTGCTCATGTAGGTACAGTTTTTTCTGGGCACTACTTTGTTCCAGTAATCCATTTATCTATCTTTATACTGTCCCAGTTACTACAGCTTTAGTTGCTAAAGTTAGCCATCTTGTCATTGGTTTCTTAAACATACTTAAAGTTATTTTAAAGACTGTGTCTGATATTTCCAATATTTGTATTTCTTGTGGACCCATTTCTAGTCTTTGTCTTTCCTTTTTTTAGTCATTTGGTTTCCTGGTATGCCTGGTTTATTTTATTTTATTATTCTTTCTTTATTAAAGTAGAGTTGACATACAGTATTTTTATTTTATTGCTTACAGGTGTACAACATTGTGTCTACATTTATATATCTTGCAATGTGATCACAATATGTCTACCATTATCTGATGCCATACAAAGTTATACCATTGACTATATTCCCTGTGCTGTACATTATATCCTGTGACATTTACTTTATAACTGGAAGATTGTATCTCTTAATCCCCTTCATCTTTTCTACCCCTCCCCCACCCCATCTTCTCTGACAACCATCATATTCACCCTTGGTAGCTGCTAGGGTGGCCAAAAAGTTCGTTTGGTTCTTTCAGTATGATGGCTCTAGTAGCACTTAGTTGTTTGTCTTTAAGTTCATTTGAAACAATTTTGTTAGATTCCAAAGTGACAGCTGTCATATCAGCATGCATTAAAAAACCCTCAAAATTGGTGAATTTTTGTGTAGCCACTTTAACATCGAAGATGGGAGAAAATATGCAACATTTCAGGCACGTTATGCTTTACTATTTCAAGAAAGGTAGAAATAACTGAAATGCAAAAAAAAAAAAAAAAAAAATTTGTTCAGTGTATGGAGAAGCAGCTGTGATTCATCAAATGTGTCAAAAATAGTTTCCAAAGTTTTGTACTGGAGGTTCCTTGCTGCACGATGCTCCACAGTCAGGTAAACCAGCTGAAGTTGATAGCAATCAAATTGAGACAGTAACGAGGACACTCAAAGTTCTACCATGTGGGAGATAGCCTACATACTCAAAAATATCCAAATTATACAGTTATTGGTGAAAATGAAAAATGTGTCTTTTATTTTATGGGAAAAAAAATATTGATTATTTTGGCCAACCCAATCTGGGTGTGTTTTATTTATTTATTTATTTTTAAGCCTAACATTTAAGTGAGATCGCATTTGTGGGACTGACATTTCACTTAGCCTAACACAATGTGGGTCCATCCATGCTATCAAAAATGGCAAGATTTCATTCTTTCTTATTGCTGAATAATATTCTATTGAATAAGGTCTGTCCAAAAAGTATCAAGCCAATGTCAATATAAAGTTTGTGTGGCCGATACTTTCGGGACAGACCTCGTATGTATAATAGAATGTCTGGTATTTTTAATGAATTACTAGACAGAGTATGTGAAAAATGCAGAGATAAAGTGAGGCTGCTGAGAGTGGTATCTTTCTCCATAGGGTTTCCTATTGCCTTGGGAAGAGACAACAACACTTTAAGGATGCGGATGTATCACTTCAGTGTGATTAGAAATTAAGAAATTGGGCTTTGGTCTATGAGATGGCTGGTCAAATTCTGGGTCACCCTGTTGTGGCAGGGTGCAGGCCTACCACTGGAAAGCCGAGGGCATGGATGGCAAACACAGGGTCTGAGGGCCAAACCCAGCCCTCCACCTGGTTTTATCTGGCCCAGCACCTTGTTTCTACCCGGCTCGCTTCACTGTTGAGTAGTTCCATTTATACAGTCCTAAAATGACATTCAGTCCTTTGAAGGCAACCGCGATGCTGATGTGGCCCCTGTGAAAATGAGTTAGCCACCCCTGGCCTAAGGTATCAATCAGGCGAGTCTCTTGGGTAGGCCCTGAACTCCACGTTTTGTCTCACAGGCCCTGGCTGGTGGCACAGTGGATAAGGCGCCAACCTGTGAACCCAAAGGTCTCTGGTTCGATTCCCAGTCAGGGCACATACCCAGGTTGCAAGCCAGGTCTCCAGCCAGGTCCGCAACTGGAGGCAGGTGAAAGGCAACCATACATTGATGTCTCTCTCCCTCTCTTCCTCTCTCCCTTCCACTCTCTCTAAAGATAATAAATATTATTAAAAAAATAAAAGTTTGTCATTCTCTGCAAAATATTAAGTACCTGATTATATGTATTATCCTTTTTGCTATTTTATGTCTCTCTTTAGATCATAAACTACTCATGGGTACAACTCAGATATATAGAGTGAGCACAACAAAGTGGCAAAATTTTAGTAAAATAACATACCACAAAAGTGTTATATTTTAAAATAAATTTATTCTTATATGTAAATACATAAACATAGTTATTATTTTTTAAACTGTTCAAAAAAGTCTCCATTTGCTGCAATAGTAGACTTGATTCAACTTCAGAACCTTGGGCGCGCTTTCATTAACTTTTCTTTATGCATGGACATCTTCATGTTTTCAATCTTATGGACATCTTCATGTTTTCAATCTTAGCTTTAACAGCCTCTTTATTGGAATGAGGTTCTTTATTAATTTCTTTCTCACAAACGCTGCATACATAATAGCCTAAAGGATTTGCATCTGGTGAACTAGGTGGCCAGATTTCCTTTGACCAGAATTCAGGAACATTGACATTGAGAAGTTCTTGCAACTTTTTGGTATTATGTGCCAATGCACCATCTTGTTGGAGGTTAAATTAAAATGACATCCATTTGTGACTTGCTTCATCCACGGTAGAACTACTTCTCTCAAAACATCAAGGTAAACATCAGCAGTCACCTTCAAGCCTTGTGGAAACAAACACAGGGTCATGATATCTCCTTCACTGCTGACAACACCTAACACCATCACTGTAGCAGGAAATTTCATTTTCACGACAGTTGGGACTCCATTAAGATTCTCACAGTGCCACCTGTTGTTTTCTTCTGTTAACTCTTTGGTCCTGCTGAAACATCTTTGCATCAGAGAAGAAAATCAGAGGGTTCTTTTCTTTGGGATTTTTCAATTTTGTTAGCAGTTTCCTTGCTTTTTCAAAGCACCTTTCCTTTGTCTGCTGTGTCATAAACTGGCCTCTTCTAAGAACGTACGATCTGTATCTGGTATCTTCAGCAATGATCTTGCAAACTGTTGCACCCGACATCTGCAGTTCTCTTGCTACAGAGCGCATTGACTTTCTTGGATCATTATTGATGATCTCTTGGATTCTGTGTACAATATCTGGACATGCACAATCCTTGCATACCTTGTATGTTTCCCTTGGTGTGGCGACATCAGGATTAGCATCATACACCTTCTTCACATTGTCAACTGTACGTAAAGGGATGTTGTTGAAGTCCGCAATTTCTTTAGCAGTTAGCCCTGCACATAGTCCAGAAATTATGATTGCTTTAACATTGTATTCCTTTGATATGACGGTTGCTCTCAGAATTTAATACTTTATATTTGAAGCAATGATGTTAATCATAACCTTGGAAACATAGTTTTTCAAAATTAGTAAGTAGCATGTGAAATAAGGAGATGCAAATTATTGCCAATTGATCACATGCACCCTATACTTTACTTCAGTCTTCACATTGTGCCCATAAATACTACATACACTTGAGTTGAGTGGGGTGTACAGTATACTATCCCAATTAGGGATCGCTAATTTGCACCTAAGTAGTTTTTCTTTTTAATTCCCACCTGAGGATGAAGGGAAGGGGTGAAGGGGGATGCAGAGAAAAAGAGAATGAGAGAAAAAAATCAGTGTGAGAGAAACATTGATTGGTTGCCTCCAGATTGGGGACTGAACTTGAAGCCTAGGTGTGTGTCCTGACTGGAGACTGAACCCACAGCCCTTTGGTGTACAGAATGGTGCTCCACCCAACTGAGCCACACCAGCCAGGACAGTGTCCAAAGAGATTTGACTTGGAACTATTTTCGTATGGAGTAAAGAGGGCTTTTGCACTAAGATACAACCAGGAACCCAGAAGTTAACCACCACTTGCTATATATATATCATGAACTTTGGTAATTATATGGCCTTCATAAAGATTACAAAAATTTAAATAACTGAGATGTCCATCAATTAAGAATTTAATCAATATATCATGTATTCATTAATACTGAAGAGAAGGGTGCAGACAGATCTGTATGTGCTGATGTGGAATACTCTCCAAATATTGGGGAAGAAGAATATTATAATCCACATATTCTTTTTTGAATAATCTAATTTTGTTAAGTACTTGTTTTCTGGTTCATTTCTAGCACAGAGCAAATGGAAGCTTGTCTGTGCCTCCAGGGGATTGTTGACGTAGGTGCTGAATGGGGGCAGAAGCATGTAGACTGGGTGGAAAAACCTGTCTGGTGAAGATGAAGGAAACATTCACCACAGTATAGATGCTCACGGCTCACAAATGGGACCATTAGAATCTGTGACAGTATCAGTGAGATGCTCTTCTGAGATTTCTGAACTACAAAGGTGTCAAGTTTTCTTCGGGGTGTTACTTCTAATTCTAAAAACACCCTACATTACTTTGTTGTCTGTAACTGCCATCTGTTCCTCTTTTCTGTGGGTAGGAGGCTGAGGTTTGTTAGTTTGGCAGAAAGCCTCAGATGTGTCTTCTCCACCCCTGCCTGGGTTCAAGGAAAATGAACAGATCAGTGACCAATAAATGATTTGTTTTAAAGCTAGTGTAGCAGAGTGTTTTTGGGGAAGGGCAATTCAAATACTACGCTAATGACTGTCTTATAAAGGTGTGCATGAAAGAAGGTGCTTCTAAATGTACCCAATCTCCCTAGTGGTGTGTACAGGTGACAGACTGTGGGGACTGGGCCTGGTTCAAGGTGGGCAGGAGCTGCACTTCTGCCCTTACAGACTCTGTACGATTTGGACTTTTTTCTTTTCTTTTGACCATGTACATATATTTATTATTTATTCATAAAAATAATTCAAAATGATTTCTAAGTACAAGAAGGGGATAAATGGAAAAAATATTTATATAATTTCACAACGGCCCCTCAAGACAGATATGCTAGTCTTATTTCATAGGGAGTAAAACTAAGGCTGAGACAGATGACAGTGTTAGGCATAAGACCTGGGGTCTGGGTATCCAGGCCTGGTTTTAGCAACTCCCATAGTAACTGCTGGTGTTGGGACTGCCTGACCCCCAATCATCTTGCTCCCTCTGACCCAGTGGGCCTGTGTCCTGTGTCCTTATCTGTAGATAGGAACTTAGTGGCTTCTCTGTTCTCAGAATCAACTCCAGTTCCCCCTGCCCTTAGCTGCCCTAAACTCAGACTACTATCAGGAGATGACAACTGTCCAACCACCAACCTACTGGCTGTACAAGGAAGCAACTTAGCCTATCCTACTGCTTACATGTTCCAAGTCTCAGAACGCCTTAAAACTTATTTCACCCTGATCCTGGCTGCTGGTGTCTGCCCTGACCCCACCTGCTGTGTCATATACTCAATAAACCATCTTGTTCAGTGTTTGGCTGCTGGCCCTCGCTATCTCTCTGACCCTCCGAAACCTAACAGAAAGCACTCACTCACTAAAACTCACAAAACTAGAAGTAGAATCCAGGGAAGTCTGAATCTAGAGTTCTATCATCTTTCAATGCTATAGTCTTAATAGTTAATCTTTAAAATATCATTGAGAGCGAATAGCAAAACACACTTAACAATGACTTAAACTCCCTAGATGCAACACTACTGATTGAGTTTCTCGTGTTGCGTAAGAAATGGGGAGATTGGAGATCTGGTCAAGATGGTCAGAAATCAAGTTGAAGTCTGACAACTATGGAATTAAAGAAACATCCATCCAGATGGGTAGAAGAGGCTCGCCTCCCACCCACGTGTGATGCATAAAATTCAGGAGAGTTAATTTGGGATGAAGGCCCCAGCCCAGGGTTCCACTACCAGGAAGGTAAGTTCCCATAACTTGCGGCTGCAAAAACCAGCGGGGACTGAGTCAGTGGAAGAAACTGCCGGGGCCCCAAGCAGTTCCCCTTAAAGCTCCCACACATGGACTCACCTACTCAGACTCACTCCCTCTGAGCTCCAGCACTGGGGCAGCAGCTTGAAAGGCACCAGTGACATACAGGGAGGAACTGAAGTGTCTGGCATTAAGGCCAGCAGAGGCCATTGTCTCTTTTCTGAACCCTCCCCCTACAGAGCTGGCAAGTTGATATCTAAGACTCTATCAAACTGTCTAAAGCTGTCTGCCATGACTTGGAGATCCCCAGAGATCCCCACCCAGTTTATGGGCCCACCCAAGCTGCTTTCCATATGAATGGCTGGTCTTGGCTCACGCTCCACGACTTCCTAAATCCTCTCAAACAAGCAACAGCTGGCCTCAGTGAGCCCCAGCCCTCATACCTCTGGCTAAGTGGCCCCAGGCCTGGTACTAGCAGCAGCCAGCTTAGATTGACAGCTTGGCTTCACTTGGGACTCCCCAAGCCCAGCACAAGTAGCAGCATCTCAAATCGCTTTAGAGTACAGATGCAGGCTGACCTTGGCCTGCATCAGGTGGGAAACCCCAGAGCCTATACCCAAGCGGGCAGCTACAGACCACATCAGAGTGCCACCACCCTGCCCCTGCACAGCTGACTCTCCACAGAGGGAAGAGGTTAGTCAGTGGTCACAGACAGTCTTTGCGGCTCACTGGCCTGGGTAAATCCTTCCTATTGATTTGCCAACAGCAACCAAGGCTCAACTATAAGAGGAGGGTGTATTCAACCCACATGAAGGGTGCACCTCGAGTACCCAGCTCGGGTGATAGGGGAGGCTGGCCCACATTGGACCCTACAGACGCTCACTACATTAGGCCATGCCACCAAGATAGTGTCATTAGCAGCTCTACCTAACACACAGAAGAAATAAACAGGGAGGCTGTCAAAATGAGGAAACAATGTTATAGGGCCCAAATGAAAGAACAGACTGATATCTCAGAAAAAGAACTAAACAAAATGGAGATAGACATCTATCAGATACAGAGTTCAAAACACTGGTTATAAGGATGCTCAAGGAATTCAGTGAACACCTTAGCAGCATAGAAAGATCCAGTCAGAAATGAAGGATACACTGATTGGAATAAAGAACAATTTACAGGGAAACAATTGTAGAGTGAATGAAGCTGAGAATCAAATCAATGACTTGGAAAATAAGGAAGAAAAAACAAAACAATCAACAAGAAGAAAAAAGGAGTCCAAAAAACAAGGGCAGCGTAAGTAGCCTCTGGGACAACTTCAAGAGGTCCAACATTCACATCATAGGGTCGCCAGAAGGAGAAGAGCAAGAAATGGGAAATCTATTTGAAAAAACAATGAAAGAAAACTTCCCTGATTTGGTGAATGAAACAGACATGCAAGTCCAGAAAGCAAGGAGTCCCAAACAATATGGATGTAAACAGGTCCACACCAAGACACACTATAATGAAAATGCCAAAGGTCCAAGATAAAGAGAGAATCTTAAAAGCAGCAGGAATCTTAAAAACTATAGGAGAGTTCCCATAAGACTGTCAGCTCATTACTCAAAAATAAAAAACTTTGCAGGCTAGAAGGGATTGGCAAAGTCATGAAAAGCAGGGACCTACTGTCAAGATTGCGCTCTCCAGCAAAGCTATCATTAGAATCAAAGGGCAGGTAAAACTAAAGGAGTTCATAATCACCAACCTTTATTATACGAAATGTTAAAGGAACTTATTTAAAAGATCAAACTATGAACAATAAAATGGCAATCAATACACATCTATCAAAAATTGAATCTACCTGGCTGGTAGCTCAGTGGATAAGGTGCCGGCCTGCGAACCCAAAGGTCGCAGGTTCGATTCCCCAGCCAGGGAACATAACCAGGTTGCAAACTAGGTCTCCAGTCAGGTCTGTGGCTGGAGGCAGGTGAAACGCAACCATACATTGATGTCTCTCTCCCTCTCTGCCTCTCTCCCTTCCCCTCTTTCTAAAAATAATGAAATAAAATCTTAAAAAAAAAAAAATTGAATCTAAAAAACTAAGCAAACAAGAACAGAGACAGAATCATGGATACAGAGAGTGTTTTCATGGTTGCCAAATGGGAGGGGGAGCCTAGGAAAGGGTGGGAGAATGGGTGAAGAGGTGAGGGGATGAAGAAGTACAAATAGGTAGTTACAGAATAGCCATGGAGATGTCAAGTACCACATAGGAAATGGAGTAGCCAAAGAACCTGTATGAATGACCCATAGACATGAACAGCAGTGTGGGGGTGGCCTGAGGGAATGAGGGGTGCTGGTGGAGGGGGGCAAAGGAGGAAAAATTGGGATAACTGTAATAGTATAATCAGTAAAACATAGTAAAAAAAACACTTATGGAGTGCCATATTATACAGCCACAAAAAAGAATGAGGTACTGATATATGCTACAACATGGGTGAATCCTAAAAATATTAGCCAGATACAAAGGGCCACACACTGTATGATTCAATTCATATAAAATGTGCAGAGTAAGTAAACCTATAGAGACAGAGTGGATAAGTGGCTATTGGCTGGCAGGGGACGGGGCTTTGTTTTGGGTGATGAAGATGCTCTGGAGTTGGAATTGATGGTTGCCTAACCTTGTGAATATACTAAAAACCCCTGAAATGACTTACACTTTCAAATGGTAAATTCTATGGCATGTGAATTACAGCTCAATTACAGGCAAAGGGACCCTTCCCCCTTGCCCGGTGAGCATGACCGCTGAAGGAACGTGCTGCCAACGGGCTGTTCTCGTCCACCGGGAGGCTGTTGTGGGAGCCTGAGCACTTACTGCTCCAAACGTTACAGATGCTGATGATCTTCAAGCACATGATTCATTCTACCAACATATTTCAGCATTTTCCTCAATAAAGCAAATATATTTATTTATACATGTAAAATGGCTTTCAGCCAACTTTTTAGAATTTGCTGATTTTTAAAGGATGCTATATAAACTAGGTTTTACAAAGTCTGACAGACTTTCCTGGAAAATTTTCTTACAACCCTTCATCCCACAAATATTTATTGAGCACGTACTATGTGCAAAGCACTCTGCTACGTGGCAAGTGACACAGTGTCCTGCACCTGGCTGGTGTTCTGGCCGCAGGCCTGTCGGCCACAGAGGAGCAAGAGGTGAGCTTCCGCCCAAGGGGCACTACCACAAGGGGTGAGCCCAGGCGTGGGTCCTGTTTGGGCACAGCAGGAGCTAACTGCGAGAACGCCAACGGAACAGGTGACACTGTCCCGTCCCTGGGGGTCACGAGTGTGCTGTCACTGAAGCGAAGTCTGGGCACAAGATCTTCCCATCAGCCTCCAAACCCACGGGGGTGAATAATACTCAACAGCACAGCCCTTTCATTTTATTATTTATTTATTTTAATACAAAGCTTTGGCATTAGCAATTTTATGAAAAAATAAAATGTACTAAAAATAAATGCTTGTGTGGCATGATTGGTAAATGCTGCACAAAAATAGGTTCTTTTTTCCTCCGAGGCAATCAGTCAGAAAGCGGTCTGCTTCTTCTTTAAAACCATTCTACCCTATGGGACAAAAAGAAAAAGACAGGTCAAGAATTAAAGGGTAGTTTGTCCATATTTTTAAATAACTGAGAAAGTGATACTAACTGAAGGATATAGCCTGTCCTGTCTTCCACTATTTTCTAACCCCACTGGGTTAAGCAAAACACCATCAAACTTTCCTGAGCCCAGCAGCTTTGAATCTGTGTGTCAAGTTGTGTGGTCATCTCAGAAAGGTGTCGGTGTTCCTGGCTAACAGCTTTTTGTTTAAAAATCCAGGGAAATTACACAAGTGGATGCAGTCTAAGTACCGTGTGTCCTAAAATCTGTAGCTGTTGTCCTTAAAATATGTTCCCCCATCCTCAAACAAGAATGTTGTTTTTATTTTGAAATGATTTAAAGAGAAGTCTCCCAGGGATATCTGGCTCTCTTATGGGACCCCAGCTCGTGTGTGTGTGTGTGTGTGTGTGTGTGTGTGTGTGTGTATCCCCTTGCCATTAGGTGTCTGAAGGCACGGACTGAATCCCTGCTCTGCCCCCTGAGGAAGGCCCCTGCCACTGGCACTGTGGGACTCCAGCTTCCTGCACGCTGCAGACAGCTTCATTTCCATGGTCCCAAATCATGTCTTTAGTTCCAGAGCTGTGATTCAAACAATTATCTTTCGCCATCATACAATTCTCTAGCATTTCTTGATTTTGTCTCCTCCCGTATCACCCTGACCTCCTCATTCAATTCAGCATTTTTACTGCACTTATCTCCTTGTCTCCAGCCTACTGGGCCAAAGCAAATTCTCAGCCTCCAAGGAGCTATCTTTGGCTAAAAAGCCTTACACACCATTCACTGTTTACCAGAATAAAGTCCAAGTTCTAGGATCTGCCTATCACCGCCAGTATGACCTACAGTGGACATGTTACATACATCACTCTGTGAACCTGCTCTGCTCTTTCCTCGCTGTGTCCTGATTATTCTGGACCTAGTTCAAAGTCACTCCCTCCAGGAAGCCTTTATCAGGGAGAAGTGGCCAGTGACCTGTGTCTGTGTGGTATTAAGTGACTGTCTCCCTTCTTACAGGCAGTTGCTTGCTCTGCCCACACAGCACCCCTCTGGCCCAGGGCTCCCGCACACCAGGCTGGCGCAGAGGGCAGGCACACTGGGGTCTGAATGGAGAGGCCATTCCCAGCAACTTCATGTAAAGCTCTGTGCTTTATTATGTGCTCAAGTTCATATGCAGGATAACCTGTTGTTTTGATAATATTTTTTCACAAAAGCTGGGTATCAAGTCTAAAGACTTTTTTAAAAAGATTTTATTTATTATTTTTCAGAGAGAGGGTAAGGGAGAGAGGAAGAGAGGGAGACATCATTGTATGGTTGCCTGCCTTTCACCTGCCTCCAGCTAAAGACCTGGCTGGAGATCTGGCTTGCAACCTAAGTTATGTTGCCTGGGCTGGGAATCGAACCTGCGACCTTTGGGTTCGCAGGCCGGCGCCTTATCCACTGTGCCACCAGCCAGGGCAGATCTAAGGATTTTTAAAGGGTGAATCAAAAATTTTAAACTTACTTTATTTTGTGTCTAAGAAATTATAAACAACTAATGCAGCCACAGCATTAAGGTACGTCTGAAAACTGAAAAATTACCACTTTCAAAGGCAGTACAGAAGTCCAATGGAAGGTCCCTTTAACTGTCCCTGTCATCAAGTTTTAGAAAACCAAGTTTGTCATCTTCCCCACACTGTTTGGGGCCCTTAAATGGCTCTCTGAAGAAGTCAGAGGCCAGTGGTGTAAAAGGAAAAAACTGAACCAGAAACACTGGGCTTACAGGCCATGCTTTGCTAGTCATGGCACTTTTGGGGGTCACCTGGCCTATCTGGGCTTCAGGTTACTTCTGTGTATATATCCCAGACTCAGGGCGGCAAAAAGGAGAAGTAGATACCCAGAGAAAGAAGAGGATTCATTAACAAATGGAGGCAAGTTCAAATCTTTGCTGGCATTGCTACAAGAAAGAATGACTCAGGAAAATAAAACAGGTGCTAGTGTGAGCAAATGGTAGTAAGTGGGAAAGCAAAAACTCAAAGTTCTTATTGTTTCTCAAACTTATTAATGGACTATAAAATCAGTGTAGGAGCATTAAAACAATAAAGTACTGAGAAGAATAGATCAGAGAACACTGTATGTATAAGGAAAATGTCTATGAAATTTCTGTTCTAGCTATACAAGTATACAAGAAGCCCGCTGAGCTGGGCAGAGGGTGAGGGGCATGATCTCCATCTTACAGCTGAGTTCTAGCTATAGTCACAATGCAAAATGTATTTCTTATGTGAAGAGCAATAGGGGAAAACCGGGACAACTGTAATAAAACAACAATAAAAACATATATTAATGAAACCCAGAAAACAAAATGTAGTTCTTACGGTGGGAGATGGTATTAAAAAGGGAGTTTTAGCCCTGGCTGGTGGCACAGTGGATAAGGCACCAGTTTTCGAACCCAAAGGTTGCTGGTTTGATACCCAGCCAGGGCACGTAAGCAGGTTGTCGGCCAGATCTCCAGCCAGGTCTGTAGCTGGAGGCAGGTGAAAGGCAACCATACATTGATGTCTCTCTCACTCTCTGCCTCTCTTTAAAAAAATAAAATCTTAAAAAAAAAAGAAAAAAAAAGGAGTTTTAAAAGCACTGCTTTTGATACTTAGATGTTCTAAAAAAGGCAGCAGAGAACCTTGCCCCTCTCCTCTGGCTCTGATCGCTACCAGGAAGGGACCATTTGGGACACATAGTTCAGGAGGGACTCTCAGAACTAGAAGGGATCTTTGACTTCTAACACAGTATCTGTTTCTGAATAGCTTCTGTCTGAATAAGCAGGTCCTGGGAAGCTCACTAGCTTTCAAAACATCCCATGCCAGGGTGGACCATTCTGACTAGCAGCAAGTTCTCTCTTATGGTAAGTGGAGTCATGGCTGTGAGCTGGTTAGGAGCAATAACGAGCCATGTGAGGAGTCACAGAGCCCAGTACAGGAGTAAATTCTTCCCAGCAGGAGCTGTTTTCATCTTTGGGAGTCCTTCAAACACTTGGAGACACCTCTCATCTCACCTCAGGTTCTGCTTTTTCTAAGCTAAGCATCCCCAAGCCATCAAATGATTAATTTTCAGACCCTCTTATATTGAGATATGTCAGTATTCCTCTTAAAGAGTCTGAGCAGAACAGTTCAGAAATACTGAGTCGAGAGTAAAATAGAGACATCAGTTCCTCTGATCGCGTCTGGGGGCAGACCGAGACCACCTGCCTGCTGCAGGGCAAAGCTACAGGATCTGACAGTTGTTCCTGTGACCTCGTCATGCCCATCCATTTCTTCCCGCCCGGCCTGTGTCAACCTAGAATATTCAGGCTGCGCTCCTCGGCAGATGTTAGGACATAATTTTCATCAATCCAAATTAGGAACTGAGAATGGACTGCAGAGAAAGTACTGAGCTGACCTTCCTCCTCAACTCAAAATGTCTCCTACATCATCCACAGGTCCCATAACTTGTTCCTCAAATTAAAAATGATAATATTTCCTTTTCTTACATTGGAGAAAATTAGCCTGATACAAATATAAGCCTGTAATGCTAGGCTTTAACAAGGTTTATTTGAATAATGAAATAGAGGAGAAAACCTCCTTTGGAAATGGAATTTCAATAACCTTGCTTACTTAGGTACTAAGTGACAGAGATATGAAAAGCAAATACATAAAAATATATTTAACTTGTTCTTATCTGCTTCTTGAACTACTATCTGTTTATATTGCAAAGTCTCAAAATTCACTAGATTTGCAATGTTAAAAAAATTAAAAGCATAATTAGTCATGGTTGAGTATTTAAATAGAATTTCATCATAGTAGGAGGGGAGTGACTCCACGCACGTGGACTTTTGATTGACTTCCCATGTAGCCAATAGCGGCAAGCCCCAGCTAGGCGGGCAGAGCAGGGGAGGAGGCAGCAGTGTGCGGCGCTGCTTCATCTTGCTCATCAGTTTGCATAAGGGGCTAGACTGGGTCAAGGTCTTGCTGAAATCACATACAAGCTCGATGTAATACTGTCAGAAAAGTAAACTGCAATGGAAAACTACCTTACAAGTGAATGAGGCTACCTAGAAAATTAAAAGATAGCTACTAAGTTGAAAAGGCAGTCTCAATATGGCTGTTAGGTTTTTGGTAAAGGCAAAAACGGAACTAAGATAAATTTTAAAAACTCATTAATGAAGAACACTTACAAATTTATTTGCTAAAATAAACTTTTCCCTGGAATTAAAAATTTTCATCAACATTTTAAGGAAAGAGGCACTGAGTGACTATTTCTCCTACAATTTAAAAGTATAAATGACCCATGGACATGGATAACAGGGCAAGGAGAGCAACAGGGGGAATATTGGGACAACTATACTATAATAACAAAAAAAGAAATTAAAAAATAAAAGTAAAAAAAAATTAATTCATGTTACCCACAAAAAACCCCAACACATAAAAGCATAATAAAAGAGAACAGCACCCTAAGTCTACTAAATTAAGATAATCACCTTTAATATTCTGGTGAGCAGCATCTTTCATGCACCATTGTGTGTACATACATACTCTCACATTCTTTCAATTTCTTTCTTTAAATGGGATCATGAAAATCATTTTTCAGGTGGTTTTGATTGCAGGCACAGAAGTAATGTTCAAATGAATGACTGCAGCCTCAAAGCTCATGGGAGATAGGTTGGACGAGACAAGGACCTAAGATCCATTACTCAGATTCTGAGTCACGCAGGCATTTCCTCATGGAGTGGAAATATCATGTCCCAGGCCCTCTGACTTCTGAAAGGGGACATGTTCATTGAGCATCCTCTTAAAACAGCTGATGCACGAACTGAGCATCTGCAGATTCTGAGCGGCAGTAAGGTGACCGTTAAATTGCATAAAAGTTCTCTAAAAGTGTTCCTAGTGCCACTCCTTGCTGTGATTGGTTTTCACTCATTTGTGAAGTCATCTAGATGATGGGTCAGTATGGGAGTAAGCAAATGAGGTGACTGCAGGTGAAATAAATTATTTCCCTCCAAGTTGTAGTTTGAATCATAGGCACTCACAGAGCTCTTACAACTCTATTTCATAAAAGAAAGTAAATTTGTGTGCCAGATGATAAAGGTAGATAGATGGCTATTTTACAGAACTTAAAACATCTCAGCAGAACTGTTTGGCTAACATTTATTGAGCACTTATTATGTACTAGGCACTGTGCTAAGCACTTCACATGCTAATTCTCACAACCCTATGATGTGCCATTATCCCTGTTTTATGGATGACTAAAATGAACTTTGGGTAAATGGTGAAGCAAGGAGTGCTATCCAGGTACGCCATCTGCACCATGCTACGTTGGGGTATAACCGCAGCAGGTGCATCCAACAGCAGCAGCCAGCAGGGACCTGCAGGAGGAGGCCAGGGCTACTCTCTGAAGCTTGAAGATGCCACCTGACCATGACATCCAACACACCATAGGTTAGGGATCCCAAGGGCACTTCCTGTACGTATCTGGCCAATAGAGCAGGTGAGAGGTAACGAAATCATTTCACTGAAGTGGAAGTTACTTGCCCATAGTTTCTATGGCTGAACAATGAGCACTGATTTAAATCAATTATATGACCTTGGTGATTATTAATCAATTAAAATGGCAGGCATAACTGAATAACTGAATATGGACTGCACATGAATTCCACCTGCACCATTTATGTTCAAAGTTGGGTTCTGTCCAGGGATGTTTCTGTCTCAATTTAGTTTGCCTGAATACTGATAAAAGGCTGAATAAATTATCCCTGTGAAAAGGTCATCTTGATCCATCTGGATCAAAATGGACCTTAACAGTCAGCTAGCTCAATTTTCCATCCTCTGGAGAACCTGTTAAGTACCTCAGCACTGACAAGTGACATCCAGCTCCCCAGTCCTGGGTGCCCCCACCCTCCACAGGAATGTGTCTCACTGGCAGATGCTCTTCCTTTCACTGAGGTGAGATCAGCCTTCCCATAACCTACTCTTTGGTCCTCATTTTGCCCTATTTTCTCCCTGACTCCTGACAGTCTTCCTGATTGAGTCTTTCTTGCAGGCTTGACCTTCGGCCAGGGTTCCACAAAATGCTCAGGACATCAGACTCCAGGTCAAGTCCGACAGGCATAGAGAAAAGGGGCTGTTCTCTCAGTGCTCAGGACACAAATGTACTGTATCTCATGACTGTTTTGGTTCCCTTGGCATTTGCCTGACATTTTTTATTCCCTCTAAGCTTTGGTTCATGAGAGCCCCTGGATCTTTTCTCAAGTGAACTATTGTTGCTGAACAAGGTGAACTCCCAATCTGAGTTACTATTTATGAAATACGATTTTGGTAGGTATGATCCCATGAGAATCAGTATGAATCTGGTGAAAGCCAATTCCACCATCTTTATAAGTTACTCTACATATTTTCTTGGGATCATCTGGCACATGCAATCCAGAAGACAATTTGTTACTTACTCATTAGCATTCAAGCTAGCTGTGGCTCTGATGATCATGTAGCAGAGCGTGAGAGCACTGAGGAGGCCAAAACTGGCAATAATAAACCATTCTTCTGTTGACAAAGGAAAAGGAGGAAGTCACTCTGGGAGAAGGCTTAAGTCAAATCGACGTCAACATTTCCCTCAACAGCAACGACGCAGACGTCACGGAGGCGTAAGCCCAGAGCGGCCAAGGAAGTGAAGCAGGAGGAAGTTTGCAGAGAGCTCCTAGCTGGAGAAGGTTAGTGGGAGGAGTGGTGGAAGCTGCCAGGGAGCCAGGAAAGCACGGCCCCGACATTTCTTCCCGGTCACGTCCTGAGGTCTGTGAGGCGTGTGGCTACCAAAAACCATGTAGTGAAAACACGTATACATAACTGCACATGGACACAGATGTTTTTACTTGTTAAATAAAGTGACAGTAGAGCAGGCTAGCCATAGCTATAGCCTTTCCTTCTTCATGTTGTCACTTCTGCATGGGACGTCATTCATTCTTAAGACAATGGCTTAGAAATACGGCGTAGTGGTTCCCAAAGGTCCTGTGGGCACCCACGCAGTCCGCAGGCTGGCCTTTCGCGGCCTCACGTCTATGTTCTTTCCTCTTGTGCACGGGTTACTTACAGTCTTTATTTTAAAAGCACACGGTATTGGTGTCTCCCGAAAAGGGCTTCCCTTCGCAACCCCACCTTTGGAAGCTGTGCTGGTAGTTCTGGCTCTGTCAAGCCCTGGCAGGAAGGGTAGGTGGCTCACAAGATATGTGCCCAGCCAAGAGCTGGAAACCTCTGGTACACGGAACTCGAAGGATTTTTACCTCATCTTGCTCTAGATCCAGGAAGTCAGTTTATATTTTCCCTTAACTTTTCAAAGTCTATATTTTAAGTAATACTCCAAAACTATTTACTAATAATCTTAAAAATAACCTGAGAACCAATTTGACAATATACAAGACCGAGCTCTAAAACATTTCCTGGAGTGTGTACTAACTAGGGCTGGCTTAACAAATTGTTATGCAGCAAAACCCCTGCATATCTGCAATAAGGCAGAAAAAAGAGAGATGCTTGCTATGCTCATTGTTTACATGCAGAAACTGTGGGTAACATGGTGCTTCTTAATTTGGTTTCCTCGACTTCTGTGACTCTACAAAACTGTGTGTGCCTATGAATCGTTCTAGAAAAAGGTGATTCTACTTTCACTGCGTTTTAAAGGCGGTGATCTTTAATTCTCTGCTCACCTTGGTTTGTATTATTAAAAGACTTAGCCAAATTGTTCTTTTTAAATAACAGTGCAGCCACTGCTCCCAGGATTACAAATTTCTCATTAGTACAGTGAATTTACAAGGGATTTTAATTTAAGTCAAAGTAAACATTCAAGAACCTATACAAAATCCATAGGAAAAATGCATATTGGCATTTAAAAAAATTCATGATTGGTCATCAGTATCAAGAAGCTTAACACAGCATTCTTGATTATTTTTCCATAGAGCAGACTTCAATTATGTTTATGCTTCTGAATTCTGAATGTACCATCCATATATGTGTGAAATTTTAGTGATAAAAACAAGTAATCAAAAAGAAGTAAATACCATGGTAATAATACTGAGTAGGCTCAGGGGTCCTTCAGCATGGATCCATGCGGCAGGGGCCTGACACTGAGCCCAGCATGTGGTGGGTGCTGGCTCAATGTGCTAGAGCACTACTGAGCTTTGAGGGAGAATGAAGCAGCTTTGGTGAAATTCAACAACATGGACTTTATTTATTAACATGCATAATTCTGCTAACAGTGATTGATTCAGTAAATGAAGTAATATTTTTTATCATCAAAACAAAATTCTGAAAGGACATTTCCACATAAAATATAATGGAATCAGTACTTAATATTGTAGTAGGTGCTCAATAAATGTTGATCAATGAAGGGCCTACAAAAACTCATTAATAAACAAACAACTTTCATCTCTTTTATTACTACTAGATCAATTAAAACCTAAATGCCAAAGCAGGAAAATATGAAATGCCGTGAGAACAAATTATTGGGTGATGGTCAGAAATGAGTCAAACCATATCAAAGACTTGTTTTACTTCTTTCATGACTGAACAAAGTCTCCTTCAGTTCAGACAACAGTAGGCTAGAACCTGGGACATTATTTTCTAAGAATTTCTGGTTGGTGAGAAGCATATGTACATTCACTGGATAGACCGCATGAGTCTTACTATGTGAGGGAAAAGCTTTTTTGAGCCATTTCCCCATGGTATGACTGAGTTAAGCAGTTGGAAGTTTAGGGCCTGAAGCTGGAGGCAAGCACACGCCAGGGAAGGCAGCGCAGAGCAGTGAGGTGGTGAGGAGCTGTTAGATGAGAGTGATGAGGAGAGAGTGGAGCTGAGGAAACAGGGGCTGGTCACAGGAGAGAGCACACACAGCCCCACACACGCCCGCCAGCCACTCACACGTGCGCAGGCCTGGCCACGGAGATCCTTGGGCCCTCCCCTTTCTGTCAGTGGCTCAGCGATGGCAATAGTCACTATGAGCTCACAAGCTTTAGGGCAGATTTCCATTTGGCTTCTCTCCCCCTTATATACAACTGTACCACAAGGTAAGTGCCAAAATATGGAACTTTATGCAAAGTTTGAAAAGCAGGCAGCCCCGGGCCACCTCTGCTGCTTGGAGAGCACAGTGACCCATGGGGCTGCCCATGGCCCGGGAGGCAGAGAGCCCCAGTGCTCAGTCACACCCTCTCCTCCCTGCAGCAGCTGCCACCTTTCTTCATGGCCCAGCAGGACCCTCTTGGTGCCTGTCTGCATCACACTCATTTCAAAACATGTTTACAAACAGCACCCGAGACAACCCTCTGAATAACCACTCTTCATTCCACACACATACACAAGCTCCTTAGTATAGAGCAAGCCTCGTTATTCCAATAGCTGTTTTAACAAAAGCACCCATTCATTTCCTGGTACAGACTAAGTCACTACATCAGCTCTCCTCTGGAACTGCCGCCGCGTGCCGAGGTGTACACACCTGCCGCTCACCAGCACAGGCCCACTTACTTGTTACTGCAATGTTGATCTCTCCCGTTCTGGGGGTGAGCTCTCCATCCTGAGGAAGAGGAGAGGTTCCCGAAGTTCGAAGCGGCTCGAGGCCAAGGGAGGTGTCACTGGCGAGGTCGCCTAGGGCTGGTCTTCGGTTAACAGCCTGGGTTCTGGTGAGCCTTTCCATATCAAATGCGACGTTATCGGTGCACGGCAAATTTGGCTGCAAAATCGTTTCAGATTAAAAGCACTTGTAAGAATAACAATCTCTAAATGTCTGATGTAGGGTTGAAAAGGCTGTTTTTCCAATGTGATTTCCAGTCATTTCTCTCTCCATCTACCCTTTCCCCTCTTACCTAAGTTTTTCTTTAAAAGAAACAGGCAATTTCCTACAAAGGAAAATCGAAATCCATCGCAGCATTGAGAAAGCTGGACACTCCGTTTTTACACAGCAGCAGACGAGGCTCACAGGCAGAGCGGGTTGTCAGTGTAAAGCTGACAGGGTCAAGTGCCTAACTCTGGCTCAATGCTCAGGGACAGCAGGTAACACACCACACCTTTTCATCCTACTAACTTCTCTGGAATGCCCCACTTAGCTGGTCATCAGTTTTTAAAGATCTACCTCCTTTAAACACAAGTAAGGCTCAAAAGCAAGAGCAGATAATGCTGGAAAGACTTCCAAACTGTGAGAAAGCTGTTTCAAGGCCTAAGCGTCTGACCTGAAAGGTGGAGCCTGGAGCTTCCTGGGCCAAGGCTGACCACCCAGCAAGCAAGCGGACCTGAATCTGCCGACTCAGCAACCCGGCTGTCTGGTTGCCACCGCAACCTGCACCCTTAGCCACAACAGACAACACATTAGAAGCAGAAAGGGGACCAGTGGCGAGAGAAGTTTATCGATAAAGAAGTGATATCCAACCAAACCCAACAACATAAGTGGCTTCCTGAGGGAGAGAATTTCATTCTGGTCACCCCACAGCCCAATTAAAAAAATCACAGCACATGGGGCGATGCCTGGTGCTTATAATGACACCCACTTAGGTTGATTCTGGGTTTTAAAAATATGTAATGAACTGTGGTAGCTTATAATACATTTTAGAAGGGTTTTCATTAAAAGTGGAAGGAAAAAGTATCAGCAGTTCAAGGAACAGGATTTGAAAAACAAAATGACCAAGAAAGCTAGAGATAACGGAAGAGGAGTCTATTACATGCCAGACAGCACGGCAGAAGCTCTCTGTTAAACCCCTCAAACGGGGGTGACTTCTACCCCCAACCCCAAGGAACATCTCGCAATGTCTTGCAGGCATTTTTACTGTGTGACCAGTAGCCACGCTCATGGCATTTGGCAGAGGCCGGGGACACAGCTCCGCAGCAACAGCGTCATGGTGCTGGGGTGGAGAGACCCTGCCGCACTGCTACGTCTCTGGATGAAATCGGCAGGTGGACTGTCCACTTTAGGACTGTACCCAGACTGTCCCTGGGAGCTAAAATGTGGAATTCATCTTTTGGTCAAACTGACTTTTCTGCTCCATAAGGAGATTATTCATTTGCTCTTTTTTTGAGACCAGTTTCTTTTTTTTTTTTTTTTTGTCTAAAAAGCAATAATCCTGGATATCTACTCTTCTTATGGAAGGAACTGGGATGGCAGGAAGACTCCAAGGTCCTCTGTTGGTCAGCGCTGACTCGCCAGGCAAGAGCTCTGTGGGCCCTGGCCAAAGCCAGGGTCGGGGTTCACCCCAGGCTGGCACTGCTCACCTTCATCCTTGCCACTTCCCAGCACCCAGGAGGGTAAAGCCAAAAGACTGTATTACATTACATTTTCTTTTTAAAGGTATTGGAAGGAAAGAGAATCACATCCTTGCCTCCACCTCAGGTCTCCAGCACACACCCGTGACCCAGAGGCCCCTCTGGGGGCCAGCATAGCCACCCTGCCCCCCAGGAGTTCCCTGAGGGGCTGGAAGATAGGCCTTGTGGCCTTGCCAGTGGAAGCAGTGTTTTCTCCGGAGCTGTAACCATCCACCTGTGCTGTCCTGTCACCCTTGGAAATGATATCACACAAGAGTAGTAACATAACAGGCAACATACCACAATTCCCAGGGCCTTCAAAATATTAAGTTTGCACATAGGACAGGTACAATGTTCACTAAGCCAAGGATCCACGCAGGATTTGTGGAACACATGCCTGTAAAAAAGTAGAGAATTGTGTCAGAAATTACATACTGAAAAACTATTAGGCCAAAGTGCAAAAAAATTATATTATAAAGAGCTGATAGAAAATACTCTGAACCCAATCTTACATACCCATGGAGACTGTATGTATTATGAAAACTGGCTGTTTCATCTTTTTATTTCACCAAATTCCAGAAAGATTTGAGAAAACTTAGGAAATGTATTAAGGATGAAGACAATGAATTACACCTTAGAAATCAGTTGCGTATTCTATAATGGCTAAAGAAGAAAAGTGGAATTTCAAAAATATATTAAATAAAAGTAAAGTGAGGATTTCTCTATAAAATTATTAATTAAATGTCCTTTAAAAGATTATTTTACATATGTTCTCACCCATTACGGGACAATAATGAGCAAAACTAATAACAAGCAAAACAGAACCAAGTATATGAATACAAGGAATAGGCCTGCAGTGATCAGGGGGAAAGGGGTTGGGGGGGAGGGGGGAGGCAGAGGCAAAGAAGGGGAGCAGCTTAGACAAGAACCTAGTATAAAGGAACCATGGACATGGACAACAGGTGGGATTGACTTTGGGGGGAAAGGGTGGGTGGGGAGGGGGACAGAGGGGAGCAAAAAAGGGATGGATGTAATACAACAACAATAAAATTAACAGAAAAAAAAAAAAAAAAAAAAAAGATTATTTTAAAAGATCTGTAAGTGCCCTGGCTGGTGTGGCTTGGTGGGTTGGAGCGTCATCGAGTAACCAAAGGGTTGTGGGTTTGATTCCCTGTCCGAGCCCAAATGACCTCTTGTATTGATGTCTCCCTCCCTTCCTCTCCCTAAAAGAATGAAAAATGTCCTTGGGTGAGAGTAAAAACAGCAAAACCAAAACCTATAGGAACCTATGCTGTCTGTGTAAGATTCAGGGTACTTGGGACTATTTTTAGGGATGAGCTGTATTTAAGGAGAGGTGGTTATCTTTCACTCATGAAGTAAACAAGTCAGCCACGGAGGGCACCCATCACCTGGGGGGAGCTGAGCCGATGGGGGGGGGGGACTGTGGCGCACACTGCTCGGCTCCAGTCCCCCTGCAGCTAAGAGGCTGTGGGGGTGGCAGGGGCCATGTCCTGGCCACTCGGAAAACAGCAGGCTCATGCCAGGGGCCTTTGCAGCAGCTGGTATCAGAAAGAAATTTTAAGAAAGATACCATATCAAACCATGGTACGTTTTTAAAACTTTGTTGATTTATATGCAGCTTATAAAGTTAAATACAGTTGTTTAAAAATGCAATGTTAAGCCCCGGCTGGTGGCACAGTGGTTAAGGCACCGGTCTTCGAACCCAAAGGTCGCAGGTTCGATTCCCCAGCCAGGGCACCATAACCAGGCTGTAAGCCAGGTCTCCAGCCAGGTCCACAGCTGGAGGCAGGTGAAAGGCAACCATACGTTGATGTCTCTCTCCCTGTCTGGATCTAAAAATGATAAAATAAAATAAAAATGCAATTTTGAGTTTTAAAAGAGGCATAGCAAACTCAGTTTCCATTAGGATTTGGAAGAAACATTTGTGCTGACAACTTCAGCCCAAATAATATGTACCCCCCCACCCATCTATCACCCACTTGGTGGCCTTGCATCCATTTCTTTGGGGTAAAAACAAAGATCTCAAAGATAGAATTTATCCATCTAGTCTGAAACCTGCAGAGGGTGCACAGAACCTGAGCCCAGTCATCTCCGAAGGCTTTCAATTAAAATCTGAAGGTGTTTACTCAAGGGGCAGAAGTCACCCAACAGCAGCTGAGAGCTGACTAAAATGTGTGTGGTGCATGGCAGGCATTGCCACGTTGCTTCTGGTTGCTCGGATCCTTGACTGAGGGCTCCCAGGGGGAGGTGGAAGCTACATGCCACAGTGTGTCACTGAGCACCCACACGGCACTGCTCAGAGTGTGCT
The DNA here is from genome assembly GCA_004026585.1 of Noctilio leporinus. NCBI lineage: Eukaryota > Metazoa > Chordata > Mammalia > Chiroptera > Noctilionidae > Noctilio > Noctilio leporinus. The sequence continues at coordinate 203,707 of PVIW01002586.1, forward strand.
GTGCTCAGACTATCCCCTCGGCTGTACCTGGTGGCTGTAGTCTGACAAAGACCAGAACTAGGCTTTCACCCCTTTCTAGAGATACAGGCCCCTTTAGGTCTGACATAAATGACTGATCCTGGCCTACAAGGATGCCTCTGCCTAATACCTGGCATGGGCTTCTGGGAGCCCTACAGATGTTGAGGGTATGGGCAGTGTTGGGTGGGGCTGGGAGTCCCGGCAGGCATTCCAGGACAGTTCTACATAGGGCGGACAGTGGACTTCAGTGAGTGGACTGGTGACATTCGACCTCTGAAGGGCCCCTTAGTTGTGGGGGGCAGCGGCTTTGAGGCAGATGGGTGTGCAGGCTCCATGAAGCTCACGGCAGGAGCCAGCCAGCAATGGTCTGACTCTTGCCTCCCCTCTGGCCGGCGCTTGTGCTCCCCTCCTGTATCCCACCTGTCTGGTCTGTTCCTCTCACAGCTAATTTCTAAAGCTGCAAAAGTTGAATGTCCTTTGCTCATCTCTTCCTTTACACCTTAGTTACAGATTTTTCTCACATTGGGGTGTTTCCTTATGGGCTTCCTGATTTGACAGAAGGTGCTTGGGCCCTCTGCTAAGGGTGCCCAATGAAGGAAAACAAAGACAACTTGGTTCTTAGCCTCCCTTCCTTAGGTAACTCAAAATCTGAAAGAAGTATTTTCTTAAAAAAGCCCACATCTTCTCTTTTGACTGTCCACCCAAGGATTCCATAGCCCTAGCCCCCGGCCCAGCCAGCTAGCCACGCCCACCCTGCCCGGGATCTGGGCGGCCTGATCCCCACCACACATCCCTCCCCTTCAAGTCACTGATGGGATCTTGGTGACCAGCTGCCCTGCACTTGTTTCTTCTTTTCCCTGTCAGCCCTTTTCTCGACCCTCTCACTGAGCTCAGCATGGCCTCTGCCCCAGGCAGCGAGGCCGTCACGGCACTGAGATGCGGACAGGCACCTTTCCGACTCCCAGCTGCATCTTCTGAGAGCTGGAGGTGGGGGGAGCCACAGTACATGAAGAACCATGTACATGGGGCATTTAGCACAGCACCAGGCATGGGCATGAAAGGTGCTACTAAGCACACATTCAGGCAGAGGGATGGGAGTGTCTCAGGTGTCCCAACATATGGCACACGTGGGTATGTGGCTGCAGAGCAACCTCTTGCGCGCCTCAGCACCAGGGCTGGTCAGGCCTTGCAAAGAAACCCCTCTTCGTTGTTACAAGAGATTCGGTAAAATAACGAAACAACAGAAATGCACACAAAGCAGACAAGGGCCCTACAAATTTAGGCCAAAGGTGTACTGCGATGAAAAGCAGGGGCGTGCTCAGGACAGCGCAACGCGAAAAGGACAAGCAGACCAGAGCTTCAACAAAGCCCTTTATTCCTATAAGAGATACTTTGGGGTACAGAGTGTGGGACACATGGAACACGACAAGGACAGAGCCAGGAATGCTGGGATGCACTGCCTCCCCGACTTCCCATGCCACGCTACAGCGTGTGGGGCAGCACGGGGTGCGGTTGGAGTCTACAGGGAAGGTGAGTTGTTTTCACAGCTCTGCAGCCTCTGGGTGTCGTGCAAGAACCTGGCAAATATAAAAGGATCCGGGATTACTCAAGGTCAGAGACAAGCACACGTCCCCCCAGCTGGGACTGGCAGCAGACACTCCTCTGAGGGGCGCGGTGTAGGGACGCAGCAGCCAGCAGCCAGGTGAATGACTCATTTCAGCCACCAATGTGGCATCTTAGATGTATTTATCCACTCTGCTTATGAAAAGTACTTTTTACCTACTAAATAATATTGGGCTGACCTTTCAAAAAAAGGTCTAAATTAGGTGGCAGTTTTTCAGTTTTGAAGACATGTTGGCTAAGAACCAAAGGATGATCAACTGTGACCAAGTGCCACAAGCAGGGGTCCCAAAGTGGCACCAGCAATCACCTGTGCACAGAACACCAATGGGAGAGGAGGTGGACAGCAAAGGCCATGCAACAGAAGCCAGCAAGGTCAGTTCAGGCTCCAGGCAGGCTTGTTAAAACCAGGAGAGACAGACAGACAGACAGACAGACACAAAAGCATGTGGGACTTTCTGCTGCCGGAGCTCAGAAGAGGGACAGCGAATACGACTCCCTTCCCCAGTCTGGCTGTGAAGGAAGAAACTGTAGGGTGGTGTCCAGAGGAGGGTCTGAAAGAGCTCTGAAACTGGAACAAGGAAGGCCTGGGCCCCGATGAACAGACAGAAGGAATAGAACTGGAGGAAGCAATCCACAGAGCAGGCCCGGGGATGGAGGGCTGGCACATGAAGGCCCTAAAAGGATGGGGAAGGCTGTGTGGGTGGGCAGGCACTTGACACAGGTTGGCCCAGGAAGCAGCTTCCACTGACTAAGAGCCACTGTTTTCCCTCTGGGGTGCACAGTGAAGGTATGGGCTGGCAGACATAAAGGGATGAATGAAGGTGTGTAAGGAGAACCAGCACACCTGGAAGCACTGCTCTGAGGGCCAGGGAGAGCCAGCCAGGTCAAGAGAAGGGCTCTGCAGCACCCAGGAGCAGGAGGAACCGGAGCTGCCTGGCAGCTGAGTGAAAGGAAGAAGCAGTAGACTCACATGTCTACCTGGTGCCAGAGACCTGCAGACCCAAGAGAAGGGCAGAGAGTCCAGGCTGAGGGGACAAGGAAGTCAGAGCATGAAGGGGCCCAAGAGGAACCCAGTGGAAGTAAGACCTGGAGAGAGTGCAGATGCAGGCCTGTGTGGGCCATCCTCTCGGTCAGGCCAGTGGCTCTCCACTGCCGGCCGACATCTCCAGTTGCACCAGCTCTGTGTGTGGGGAGGTGTCCCTGGCATCTCCTGGCCGGAGTCTGCTAAATATCCTGCAGTGCACAGAAGAGCCCCTCCACCGCCAGCCCAACAAAAAATGATCTGATCCCAAATGTCGACAGTGCGAGGCTAAGAGACTCTGTTTCAGGTCAAAAGTTATCAACTTGATTCCCACAGAATGTAGCTCAATGCATAAAGTTAGTTTCTACTCCACCCAGGGTCATGCTTTGTTGCCATTCCAGTGAGGTGACAGGTTCTGTTGAGCAGCATGTGCCACATAGTTTAGAGAAAGCTGCAACTAACGGAGACTCCACCTGCTCCAAACCAAAAGTAGAACTTGGACACACAGGCAGGGCAGGAGTGAGTGGAGCCAGAACTATGGGTGTAAAGAAATGGTGTTAAGTTTGCCAAAATTCTAATTCTAATGCTCTGAAGTGGACCACAGAGGCTGACACCCACAGAAGCTGCTGAGACCCCGCCAGAGCTCTGGATGCCCAGGGAGGGTGTGGCCTTGAGCAGTAGGACCACCTGCACGTGCCTGGTGCCCCCAGGGCAGTGCTGCCGGAAGTTCTGCCCCGAGCTGGTGCACAGGCAGGTGGGAAAGCACTGGGCTAAGTGAAGAGAGTACCCACAACAGCGCTCTGGAAAAGCCGATGCCTAGGGTGCAGAGAAGGGGGGCAGCCCCCCAAAATCACGTACTCCAGCTGAGCACCAGAGGAAGACACTCGGGGTACTGATGACCATGGCCTTTGCTTGTGGGTCCCAGATGGCTCCTTGAACCCTGAACTGAACTAGGAAGACAGAGTACTCGGAAAGACTTGGCTTCTCCTTGGTCATTCTGGTATCAAGAAAAATCTGTGCAGGTAAAAACAGTTATTTTTAGAAAACAGATTTTAAAAAAGCAGGTTAAAAGCTGCCATACTTTCTGATGTACCTGTCAACCTCTTTCTGACTCAAAGGTGCATCTCTGTTTGCTTCCTGCTTTGTACTGTGAGTGACCACCTGGGAGAAAACTGGTGAATGCCTCATTTAACTTTCTATAGGACGGCTTACATTTAGTTGTACAGATTTACTGTTATTGGTAAACTAGTTATTAAGTTCCATTTTTTTTGTTTTTTTTTTAAAGATCATTTTGTGAGTAAAATCCTACCAGTAGGCTCACAGAGACAACGGCTACTAATTCTTTATTCATTTACATCCTGCTTTATTAGAGTGCTGTCATTGTCGGGAAGAGTCGTAAAGCTCAGGGAGGCAAAAGAGGGAAAAACTTTGATTTTAGCCTTCTTGATTAGGTGCTCTCCTGCTTTTCCAATTAGTACTTGGAATTGTGTATCTTCACATCTCATATTCTCTGGCACAGGATGGCACCACAGAAGGAACGGGCACGCTAACATGGAAACGTGCCAGTTTTAGGGTACTAAACTACAGGTGCACACCCTCCTCCTGGGGAGCTCCGTGTCACCACAGACTTTGGCATCAGTCCACCCTGCCTTTTCTGAATGGGGTGGCCCTGGCATGAACCACGAGCTTCCCACCCTTCGGTGTTCACGGGAAAGAAACACTGACCCTCTTCCAGGAAACAGGGAGTGCTAACCGCTCAGAGCAGGGCACCTGGCCTGGAGCCAGCACACACTACCTATCCACCTCCCTGCTCCATATAACCACGTTCAGAAAAGGACAACCCAAGTCCCAAAGTTCTGGCGCCCTGCCCACGTGAGCACGGCTGAGGCATGAAGGACCTTGGGATGTGTTTGATGCAAGGAATCACAGAATTAAACATTTTTGGCCTTAGTGCCCTTTATACTATGAAAGTGGCTGGAGGGTATGCCCATGTTTCTTACGACTACAGAAAGGCCTGTGCGATCAGTCTGGCTGGGGAGCAACACCCACCACCATGGTGCACATACAAGCTGTATGTAGCCTGCCGGGAAACCCCGGGTAGGGTGGCTCGGAAGAGTAGGAGGCAGCCCCACTCTGAGATGGGGGCACACAGACCCCATTAGTTGTATTCTGTTTTAAACAAGGAAAGCTGACATACTTGCAAGGAAGAATCCGGACAACATCATTCTGCTTGTAGCTCTCTATGCATACGGCACAGTGGTCAAAGTCTGGGTCTGTTTCCTGGAATGCAAAGCATAGGAACCAGTCAGAAGTCACACGCTGAAGCCAAAAGTGCATCAGTAGAGCAGCAAGGACCCAGGGAAGAATTTGCCCAGGGAACTACTGGAGACAAGAGCTTATAAAATGAAAAGTTATAGAAAAAACATTTTTTTAAAGATTTTTATTCATTATTTTTAGAGAGAAGGGCAGGGAGGGAGGAAAAAAGGGAGAGAAACATCAGTGTGTGGTTGCCTTTCACCTGCCTCCACCCATGGACTTGGCTGGCAACCTGGTTATGTGTCCTGGCTGGGGAATTGAACCAGTGACCTTTGGGTTCCCAGTCTGGCACCTTATCCACTGTGCCACCAGCCAGGGCCTTCTTCTTTTTCTTTTTAAATAATTTTTTCTTTTTTCTTTTTTTTTTTAAATTTAATTTTATTGTTGTTGTATTACATCCATCCCCTTTTTGCTCCCCTCTGTCCCCCTCCCCACCCACCCATTCCCCCACAAAGTCAATCCCACCTGTTGTCCATGTCCATGGTTCCTTTATACTAGGCTCTTGTCTAAGCTGCTCCCCTTTCTTGCCTCTGCCTCCACCCTCCCCCAACCCCCTTCCCCCTGACCACTGAAGGCCTATTCACTGTATTCATATATTTGGTTCTGTTTTGCTTGTTAGTTTCATTAGTTATTGTCCTGTTTTGGGTGAGATCGTATGGTATTTATCCTTCACTGACTGGCTTATTTCACTAAGCATAATTCTTTCTAGTTCCATCCATGTTGTTGCAAAGGTTAGGAGTTCCTTCTTTCTTTCTGCTGTGTAGTATTCCATTGTGTAAATGTACCAAAGTTTTTTGATCCAATCATCCACTGATGGGCACTTAGGCTGTTTCCAGCACTTGGCTATTGTAAATAGTGCTGCTATGAACATAGGGGTACATAGGTTCTTATGAATTGGTGTTTCAGGATTCTTTGGGTATAGTCCAAGTAGTGGAATTGCTGGATCAAAAGGCAGTTCCA